>PVLC010003362.1:0-98429 GCA_004027655.1 Graphiurus murinus | reverse complement strand
AAGCAATGAAGTTGATTTAATTGTAGTGGACGCAAGGGGCAGAGGGACGCCCTAAAGCACATGATGTACTTACACAATCATATCAAGGTCACTCACTGAAGTGAACCTGAGGGGGAGGGAGGGGGAGGGGATTGGGGTGGGAATTGGGGAAGGGGTCAAATGAGAATTGTGTGCAAATATGTTGTTAACAACTCGTACTGAACAAAGATGTATGCTATATTGCACGAATTACTACAATAAAAAATTAAAAAAAAAAAAGAATAAATGTTATCTATTACAGAAAAGTCTTAGATAAGACTTCTTCCTTTTGCTCTTTTCTCTCTTTTAAACTAATTTCTTTATCCTGTATACAGTCAGCATTCTTATAGCTATAATTTAAAAGATTGACAACGTAACTTAGATGAAAGAGGTTGGGGTCTGAAGATCTCAGGGCATGGAGGCAGGAGGCAGAGAGAAGAAGAACACACAGGCTGTGCTCCTCACATCATGGAGGCTGGAAGCAAAAGAGGGAGCAGAGGGAGGAGGAATCATATATAGTCCCCAAAGCCACACCCCCAGGGATCCAGCCTCTCCAGCCACACCCCACCATCCTAGACCACCATCCATGACTCAACCTCATGATTCATCAACCTTAGCTCCAAACATCAAGAATGAGCTTTTTGGGGGACATTTTATATCTAACTCTAACGTCCTATTCCCTTGTCTCTTTTTTTTTAAGCAAATTTGTTTTCTAAAGCACCCACATATTTATAGGCTCCATTCCCAATGATCTGATTTGTGCCTTCTATTGCTTGAAATCATATTAATACATATCCATAGTCCAGATGATTTGGAACCTAAATTCTATAGCATAGAAATCCCAGTCGTATAATATACAAATCCACAAGGTTTTCCTCAAGTCATTTGGCTATACTACTGTTGAATTGATTTTTACAATTCAGTGGGCTAGTTATCTGGCTAACGCAACAGAAAATAACATCATCAGCTCACTCTTCCTTTTTCCCTCTGTCTTCCTCCCTCCATGTACTTTTACATGGTAGATCATCCCCAGATACTGAATGTGTCCTTTCCCCTTCTCGTAGTAGTGTTATCTTTATCCTATTCCATTTAATTTTCAGTTGCATCCATTTCTGAATTCACTGGAAGATCACCTCGTCTTTTCTAAGCAAGCCCTGATAGAACACAGATTGTAGGTCAAATGGTTCTTCTGAGTGGTGTAGGTTTTCATTAGATAATATTCAATTTTTGTTTTAGTGGTTGACAATAAGCTTAACCTGATAGAATGAATAATGTCCCTTTTGAGGGTTGAGTACTCTAGGTTTGGGCTGCTTGGCACAGCCTGTGTAGTGCAAATATTGAGAGACCATCTAAGAAGCTGGAAAAATTCAGTCCCTTTTAGGGTAGATGCTCTCTCTTTCAGTTTCTCAAGAAACCACAAAGCTTACCTTTTCCAGTCTCTGGAAATAGTCTAAATTCAGGGAGTCTCTGAAATATCCTATGAGTAAAACTAACAGTTGTTTCATCCTGTCCCATTTATCTATTAAATACATTTTTAAACCAATTCCCTCATTATCTTTTTATTTTAATAGCATCTGAAATTTCTACTAAGTATTTGTTTTATGTAAGAAAATATCCTAAATATTATGGAGTGGAATATGGAAGATGTAGGGGTTGGTTTAAAAGACTGAACAATTGCTGTAAAAATATCAGACAAGAGTAGGTTGAAGACATTCATGTTAAAATACCATATTAATTTACAGGGCTATCAAAATACCAATAGGGTGGCTTAAAAAACAAAACTTAATGTTCTCTCAGTTGTGGAGGCTTAAAGTGTAGGTCAAAGTGTGGTGATTGGTTTCTTCTTGAGTTTCTATCCTGGGCTTGTGGATGGCCCCTCTCACTGTGTTTACACATGGCCTTTTCTCTTTGCCCAGATCCCCCTGGTGTCCCTTTTGTGTTTCTCACTCTCTCTTCTTATAAGGACATTAGATTGGACTAAGGCCCATCCTTAAAAACTTCATTTTAACTTAATCGCTTTGACATTATCTCCAAATATAGTCACATTCTGAGGTACTTGAGGTTAGGGGCTTCGATATGTGAAGTTTGGAGCAGATAATTCAGTACATAATGGGCACTTGGGGTAGTGGGTTTTAACACATGTATTTTAAATACCACCTATTTGAGTGTATAGAAAAGATGTAGAAATTCCTGTCTATCAGAGGGAGAAACGAATCTGAAAGCCAGAAACACTGGCCTTGGCTTAAGCCATAACAGGTTGGAGTCTAAGATGTGAGGGAGAAAGATAAAGCTTAGATTTCCACATCTTCACAAGGGAAGTTCTGTAGAAGGTGAAAACAGGAACACGGGTCCCTGACTAATGATGGGGACCTTGAAGTACTGCTACCAAAGAAAAAGGGGATTGCATCTATTCACCACCTGGTTTGGGGAAAATGTAAGATTTTGTGTTCTGGTTTGAACAGGTTTTAAAAATATATATATTTCCCTTGTGCCTTCAATGTTATTAGAACCAAATGTATCCTTCCTTAGTGGTACTTCTAACCCTAGGCTGAGAAATTAGCATAAATGTTCCCACGTGGATGAGACTACTAGGGAGAATGGATTAATAAATGCCAAATCATTTGGGAATGATGCTTCAACAACCCAGACTGCATTAGGAAAGGCAGTAAAGACTTCCTTAATAAAAAGAATATGTGCTTAAAATAACTTCCGAATAAGTTCCAAAACAAGTATGGAATTGGTTTCTTATGATTATGAGCAGTAGATATTTCAAGTCTGGTTAGAGGATTAGCAACCACAGATTTGGGGTTGATAGATAAATTATCTGAGAGATTCAAATATATATCCAAACATATATAGTTTATATAATTATTAAAGAGATTAAAATTCAGTTTAGAAGTCTAAAGAAAAATAATGTGTCAGTAAAAGAACAAGGAAAATATGAAAAATATAAAAAATAAAATTTCTATACATAAATGTATTCTCTAGGTGAATGTAAAAACACAATAGACTAGGAAAACAGTAGATTACACACAGCTGAAGAAATTTAATGAAATAGAAAACAGCTGGGAAAATTAACCAGTTTATAATACCGAAGGAAAGGGATAGAAATAGGAATGAGAGGCTAAGAGTCATGGAGGATATAAGGAGAAAATCCAAAGTAAAGCTAATAGGATTTCCAGAAGAAAACAGAAAGGATAGGGAATGGGCAATATTCTAAGAAATCATGGTTGAAATATTTTAGACTTGGTTATTATGAATCCTTATTTTAAATAGATTCCATGAGTCCTGAGAAGGAAAACAAAAAATTAAACCTAAATGTGTTAGGTAGCTAGATAGAAAAAGAGCTGGTTAGGGTCAGACTGGGTGGGACCTGAGGAAGAAGTTAGGCAGGCCCTCATGAATGGAAATTAGGGGCTGTCCACCTAGCTGTGGTTAAAGAAGCACAGTGAGAGAGCAGCAGGGATGTCAGGAGGCTGAGCTCACTGCAGCCCCTGCAGGGTTTCACTTAGGCCCCCATGGGAAAGTTTCTAACATGGTTAAAACAGCAAACAGTGAAGAAGTCCTAAGCTGTGGTAGGAAAAGAGAGTGATCTCCCCACATCCCATGCGTGAGGAGGAAGGTCTCCAGATGGATGGAATAAACCTCACCATGTCGAAGAATTGTGGTTGCTTTTTCCACTCCAGAAAGTGGCCCATCCCAGACCTTTCCCTGGAATGTAATCCCTTATCACCAACTTCCCTTCACAAACGTTTTATGCTTCACTATTTGTGCTTTCTGTTTGAAATCTTTCTTTTGAAAAAAAAAAAAAAGCAAGAATAAAGGAAGAGATCATGCCCTATAACAATTTATTTCTAGAAGAGATTATCACCCTATAACATATGGAAATAAATTATAGTGCAATTGAAAAACAACAAAGGTCCTAATACTTGCAAAGAATAGTATCAATTAGAATTCTCAAAATCATTAATAATTGAAAAGGATTGAAATATATCTTTAAGCTGCTGGTACCAATAAGAGTCATTTCATAATTCTCTATTCAGATACATTATTATTCAAAACTACCTTAAAAAGAAAAATAGCTTTAGGCTAGGTGTGGTGGTGCATAATTAAAATCCCATAGTTTGGAGGCTGAGACAGGAGGATTGCAGGTTCAAGGCCAAACTCAGCAACTTAGACTCTCAGTAACATAGTGTGACCCTGTTTCAAAGTTTAAAAATGAAATAAAAAGAGCTAGGGGTGTAGCTCAGAGATAGACTGCCCCTGAGTTCAATCCCTAGTACCAACAAACAAACAGCAAAATAAAAAACAAACAAAAACAGAAGAGGAAAGCTTTAAGTAGTAATAAGATGCAAAAAGTAATGGTGAGCAAGAAAATTGATAAGTATATGTATGTAAATCTAAGAACATGAACTATAAAGCTAATAATAACAATGAATGACAATTCACTTGATTAAAAGGAAAGTACTACCAAAATTGTAGACAACAACATGTTAGGTGAAAAGGAATAATCAGTTTTCCAATATCATATGTTTAAAGGATAGGGTAGAAACACTGTTAGACTTTCAAATTAAATACACTTGTTAAAATTTGAATAAAGATCAAATAGAAATAAATGTATAACTTCCAAACCAGTAGAAAAAATGGGGAAATAAAGCAAAGGTGATTATTACAAAAGATGATGAAAAAAACAAAATAAGACACAAAGAAAATATATAGAAGTTGACAGGCACAAATAAGGTGGAAAGAATAAATCCAAATTCACTGATATCATAAATTTTAAAAAATTAAAAGATAATTAAGGAAAAATTCATGCTATAAAATAACCTGGAAAAATTCAAAAGGGGAACTTTATGAATAAAGGTATAAAGCTTTAGTGAAGAACATAGAAAAAGACTTGAATAAATAAAGAGGAGTATAATATTGAAAGATAGGAAGAGTCAATATTATCAAGATGATAATATTATCAAAGTTATTCTATCAATAATACAATCAAAATAAAACTTTAAATAAGCTTTTCAGTGTATCTAATAATATATTCTCACATGTATATGAAAGAGTGAAACTTTGAGATTAGCCAAGGCAAATTTTTTTAATGCATTATAGTCTCACATCATAAGGTAGTTTGGAGTGATAGTGACATACCTGCACACAGCACTTGGTGAGTTTTCCTCCGATTCCCTCCCCACTCCCCCTTCCCCACCCAGGCTATTGAGATTGACACTGGTATTCTCACATATGCACATAACGCCCATGGAAGTGTTTTCTTCATTCATCCTCCTTCCCCTCTCCCCTTCCCCTAGACCACCTTTGGCTCCACTGAAGTTTCTCCTCCATTATCTGGAGTCCCTCTTGTATCCTAATTACTCCCTAGCTTCCCCATATGAGAGAAAACATTTGAGCCTTCACTTTCTGTGAATGGCTAATCTCACTTAACATAATGTTCGCCAGGTCCTTCTATTTTTCTGCAAATGACATAATTTTGTTCTCTATTGATGAACAGAATTCCATTGTGTGTATATCCCATAATTTTGTACCCCATTCATCTGTTGATAGGCACCTATGTTGGTTCCATAATTTTAGCCAAGATAATTTTAACCAAGAAAGGAAAAAGGAAGGGTAAGACATATCCTACCAAATATACAAAGGCTCTGATTGATAAACGTTCTAAGGCCATAGAGCCTGGCAAAAGACAAAGATAGGATTAAACCCTAGTTTCTGTTGCTGCCAACTCCACCTCCTGCCCCAGTATCATGTTCCACAAGGAGATTTAAGTCATCCTTTGTATGAAGCCACTTCCAGATGGATGAGATGGTGACATACGAAGGAATAGTCAGGGATAAAAAAATGTTTATAGGAAAGAGCAAGCTGATTAATTTGGCTGTTAATAATCATTAAAAAGTATAAAGTTCTAAAAGCCTTTAAGCAATAGTATATATTTTCTGTTATTTCTAAGGACATAGAATAAGAATAAAAAAAAAATACAATACACATGTTAAAACAAATACATATGTGACTAACCCCAAAAGCAAGTTTAATTCAGTACCTTCTCTTCATTAAAATACATATTTGAAAGAATCTGTATTGTTTGTCCTTTATGATTGATACTGAGAATTATAGTAAATATATAGAAAAGCATATTATTATATAAAACTTATTTTATACATGGTCAACTAGAACTCGAGATCATACTACCTTGCCACCTACAAAAGTTCTTTAAAGATAGCTGAGTTGACTTGAGCCTGAATATTTTTTCAATTAGTTGAATTTAGAATATACATGTATTTTAACTTTCCATTAATCTGATTTTCACCAACTAGTATTTTTTTAAGGATCTACTAAATATCCAAACACTATAATCCTCTATAGACTACTGTAAGAAATATAATTCTGGAACCTACTTACCCTCAAATTCCTTATATTTTAATTAGAGAGATGTGGTTCAAGATATAGAAGGGAATTAAATATCGAGCAATATGGGACTGATAATAAATTTTATAAAAGAGATACACAAACAAAAACATCAATGGGGAAGAATTTGATATGTTCCCTTTTAGTGTTTGGAGACCTGATATTAAACACATTTTTTCCATTTTTGTGTTACCAGAAAACAACTACTTTAGAGCTTCAGAGATCAGATATTATTACTGGAAGTATGTTCTGTTCTCCATTGGAAGGATATCAGAGGTCCCCTAGGTGGATAAGATTCAACTGAAAGAATAGGAAATGTAGTGAAAAAGTATCCCAGTCTATGAGCATAATGATTGGAAGGATTTTGTTACCTGTAGTGTCACATAATGGAGTTATCTGGCCACATCTGGTTGCAGAGAGAAATGCTTGAGTAACCACAGTAAGGACAACAAATAACTTGCAGACAATGCAGAGGTGAAGTGACAAAAATGAGGTCGTGGGGAAGACTAAAGATGCAGAAGTAACGTCATTTTGTATTGTGCTTCTTGTCCCAGCTTACTGTCTGCTATTGCCCTGTTGTACAAAAGATAAATCCCCCTCCACTTGGATCAGAGAGGATCTTGCCATAGGGAAGCAGAAAGAATTGGATTGCTAAGCATGGCAGGGTTAGCAGAAGCCCACCCTCAGAGGTACACCCCATTCCCTAACTACCTTGGGAAAGGGCTTGCGACCGTTTAACTGTTTTGCTTCTTTTCTTGATACTCTTTACATTCCTAAGAAAATATGACCATTATAATCTTGTTTCACATGGCACCTGAAGGTAGCTGCTATGAGAAGGTGAGAAAACTGAATTTTTGCCAGTGGATCATGGGGTTGTTGCCTAGGTTGTACTAGAATTTGGACAATGGCTGTATGACTCTACAAGATGTATATTTGTGAGCTGAGGAACAGTTAACCCAACATGGTAGATTCATTTCAATTAAGACTGATTTAGTGACACCTGTGAGATCTCATCTATTCTTTTTTTGTCACATTCTCTAGTCAATATATATCCAGAAGTTCTTTCTTGTTCTGTGGGTAGTCATTATCTGTAAAAAGTAGTTCATTTAAAAACTTATAGATGAGGTTCACGCATGATATTTATTTTTGTTTAATTTATAGCTCATAAACTTTTTAAAAAATTTTGATGCATATTACATTAGTAACAACACATTTGACACAAAATGTTATTAAAAATAAAAAGGATCATTATGGAGAAGAGAAAAACAGAAATGCCATGCAACTTTAATATGAATTTATTTAACTACTGAAGCAGACTGCTATAAAAGCTAGGAGAAATGATTTTCTAACAATAGCCATAATCATGATAGTTGATTATTTGGCACTTAAGCACTGTGCCAAGTGCTTTCCATATATTACCTCATTTAATTTTTATAATACCTTATTGAATATGAGTGGTTATGGTACTTTCCTCATTTTATAACTAAGGAAACCGAGGCACAAAGAGACTAAGTATTTTCACTCTTGTCACATATCTAAGAAATGCTAGAATAGGGCAATCAATCTCTAGCACCCATATCATTTCCCCTAGTATCGTTGTTCATGTATAATGATTTGGTGACAATAAGATTCTATTATTCTAAAAAATAAGAAGATTTTGCCTTGCTATACTTGACGGGTATTTTTTTTTTATTTCATGGTGTACATGAAACAGAATACTATCTTCTATCTTCCCAGATCTCTGACTATGTCTTGGCATCACAGAGATTGCCTGACTTGCCATATGATATGCTGTTTTCCATTGGAAAGAAAACATCATATCCCAGGAAACCTTTTAAATATTTCCTTGACTTTGATTCTCATATTCCAGGAAATTATTCTAAACAACAATGCATTGTCTAATATTTTATAAGTTTTTTTTCTATTATCATGAATCCTTGGAATTACTGATGTTAGGGAGCTTTGTCTGATTTGGGGATATTCGTGGATATAAAATATTGAGCAGAGTTGGAAAGGGAGGGATTTTTAAGTCCTGGCTATATTCTCTGTTTTCTCTCTGGAAACCCATCAGTGGCTATTCTCCCTCAAAAAGAAAATGAGGCCAAGGGGAATAATTAAAGTAATGTTATGCCCATATGTGAAGATGCCATTGCCAATCTCACTAACATGTATAGGGATGGGGGGAGCAGAATGCGATACAGACGGAAACCCACCGAGTGCCGTGTGCATGAATGAATGTATCACTTTGAATCTCACTATGATGTATGATTATAATGTACCAATAAAAGTATTTTTTTTAAAAAAAGATTACCTCTCCTTCTCACCTCTGCATTTTTCAAACTTCTAATTTTGATGTCTCTATTCTGCATAGAACCTGAAAAGGAAACTAATCATAACATAAAGTAAAATCCATTGTTTATCTACTTTTTCTACCAAAGGCTGTGGCCTCAATCGCTCCAAAAGATGGCAGAATGGTAAACTCTTTGCTGCCTGATACATAGTCTTGGCCTCTCTCTTGCCTCCTCCTGCTTCCTATTTACTAAGGGACTTTTGTGATGAATGGCATAGCCTTTTGGGGTGCAATGGCTCACCATTCAATTATGAATCATAGGAAATGACCAAATATGTGGGGGGGTCATATTCTTCCAAAAAATGCCAAATGATTCAATGCCACTGTTGGAATAGCAAATGATTAAAGTAGTTAATGAGGCAGTGTGTTTTCAGTTGGTGGCAACTGTGGGAGGAGTGGGGAGCCATTGTGGCTGGACAAAGACAGGGAAGCAAGAACTCAGATGTTGCTTGCACTTTGGAACTCTTAATCTAGTCTAATTCATAATGAGATGGAGGGTTTGTAAGTGAAGTTTTGTTCTATTTAGCTTTGGCTCAGGATGTTGCCAGGCACATTAAATATTAAGTAAAGTTTACAAAAAAAAAGTGTAACTCTTTTGGATTGTCTTGTTTGTTTATTTTTGTTTGTTTCGTTTACAGAATTGTAAGAGACATTAAGGGCTTTACTTATTTTTTTTCTTTTTTCCTGCTTCCACATAAGGCTGTACATCACCAGAATTCCTTAGAATTTTCCACCTATGTAGTTCTAATAGCTATATATGAAGAGCAGACCCTGGTGCATAGGTTTGTGTGCTATTCAAAGTATATTGTCTTTAAACTTTTATAGCTAAAGAGCAAAATTTGTCATCTGTTTCTTAATATGTTTGTGTATATGAGAGAGGGGAGTTGGATGAAAATAATCTCTTCTTTCAAATATCAAATGAAATAAATATTCTGTAAATATATGCAACATGTATTGGCTTCTAGAACTCAACCTTATCATGTACCTATAGTGCAATTTGAAAAGAAAATTCCACCATCCTGGACATTTGTTTTTCCTGCTGAGGAAGAGGCAGTGAATTTGCTACCGGATTATTTGATGGGATATAATTTCAGATTCTTTATGTATGAATATATTATGTATGTATGTAAGTATATATGATATATGTATGTATGTGTTTTTTCATGGTACTAGGGATTGAACCCAGGGACATTCTACTCCTGAGCTATATTCTCCATCCAAATTTATTTTTTAATTTGAAATTGGGTCTCACTAGGTTGATGAGAGTCTCACTATTTACTTGAACCTGGGATCCTCCTGTCTTAGCCTTCCAGGTTCTGGGATTACACCTCTGTGTGCCACCATACTCAGCTAATTTCAGACATTTTAATATGCCATTTGAATTCTGAGAACCAATACATAGATGATTCCATACTGTTAGTAAGTTGCAAGATGACATAACCTATGAGGTTATTTTCTTTAGCTCACACATCTTAACTTTCAAAACATGCTCAGTCTACTCTGCCAATGCAATGTGTGCACAAGATCAAGTCCTGCTGTAGGCTGGTTTCCCTGGCTTTCTCCAGGGCATCGATGTGGCCTTGCCGAATATCCTTGGCTCCTTGGTTTGTGCAACACAGATCTGTGCCACAGCTTGATAGCTTTGTGATGACAATATTCTCCTAATTGTATGGGAAAAGGTTGGTAAACTTATTTGCAACAATTAGCTGCTAATCAGGGAATGGTTAATATTAATGTGTTATTCTGTCTGGATTTTTTTCCCTCCCTCGGGATTTCCCTAAGGACTTCTTGGAAGCCTGATTGAATCTCTCCTGTTGATTCTTCAGTCACTGGTTCTATTTTCTTGCCTTGCTGGGTAGAACAAGAAGCAATGGAGGACTTTTTCACAGCCTGACCAAACAGCACCCTAATCTCCTCTCTTGATATTGAGCCAAGTCTTATCATCTGCTTCCAGTTCCTAGATCCTACAGTGGAAACAAGGAAGCTGATCTAGGAATTCAGCAAGAGCTCCTCCTTAGCACCACCTCCTCATCCACCTGTCTCTGCATTCCCATCACTGTGATCTTAATACAGCACAACCTAGAGGAAGAAAGATTTATTTGGGGGGTCACATTTCTAGAGGTTTTAGTCCATGCTAGGCTGGGTCATGTCTGTGGTGGAGCTCAGAGCCTGGCAGTGAGAAGCAGAGAGAGAGAACAAGAGAAGGGGGCAGAGGAGATATGTATGTATGTATATATATATAATCTTCCTCAAGACCATAGCCCCTACCTCCACCCACAACATACTTGCCTACCTCACCACTCAACAAATCCATTAAATTGTTAATCCTTCAGTGGATTTATCTGCTGATGACATTATAACCCTCGTGATTCAATTATTTTACCTCTGAACATTTTTGCATTGCCAATACATGAACTTTTCTGGGGGACACTCTATATTCAAATCATATCACCAGCCAACTGCACTGGAGGAACTCTTAAATGCAGGCTTCAGCCATGAAAACATCTTCTAGGAAAGTGACCTTCCTAAGGTGTGGAAATGAATAATCTTTCCTGAGACTTTTAGTCCACAGTGGATGAAATTGAACTTGTCATATATAGAGACTCCTACCTTTAGCAGAGTGCTATTTCACTTGATTTTTATACTTGTATTGGTGCATTAGAGTCTCACATCATAATGTAATTCATAGGGATGTTGACATACATGTACACAGCACTTGTCTGGCATTTTCTGCCCCCCCATCCCACCCTTCCCCATAAAGGATACTGAGATTGGTATTGGTATTCTCACATGTTTACATAATGTCAATGCAAGTGATTCCTTCATTCATCCTCTCTCCTCCCCCCACCTCTCCTAGACCACCTCCACCTCCCTGGATCCACTGGAGTTTCTCCTCCATTATCTAAGTCCCCGCTTATGTCCCAATTACTCCCTAGCTGCCACATATGAGAGAAAATATATGACCCTTCATTTTCTGTGACTGGCTAATCTCACTTAACATAATCATCTCCAGGGTCCATCCATTTCCCTTCAAATGACATAATTTTGTTTTTCTTTATTGCTGAGTAGAATTCCATTGTGTGTATATCTCAAATTTTTGTAATTCATTCATCTGTTGATGGACACCTAAGTTAGTCCCATAATATGGCTCTTATGAATTATTCTACTATAAACATGGATATGCATATATTACTATACTATTCTGATTTCAGTCCCTTTAAAAAGATATGCAGGGGTGTTATAGCTGAATCATATGTGGACGCATTCCCATAGCCTAGTGCAGTATGTCTGTAGAAAAATAATCATTACATTAATGTAATCCACAAATGTGAGGGGAAAGAGAGAGAGAGACATCTACTAAGTCTTCCTGAAATGTTCCTACCATTGTTCTTATCATGGGCCATGAATGTCAGTGTTCAGAGCCTGATGATTGGTTTGGAGACTATCTTTGTTCATATCGAATTAGTTGGTATCTTTTCCACTTCACAAGATATTTATCTCCACTAAAGATGAATTCCTCATCTTCTACATTCCAGGCTTGCTTCAGTGGAGGGTTAGGAGAGCCGCCATCAAGTCCAGAAAGAGTTGTGCCTCTACTCTTGCCTTCCAGAGATCCGTTCCACATCTGACTGGACCCTGGGTCTAAGGCATGGACAAAAGGTCATTTTGGTCCTTGAACTTTTCAACCTGCCAGATCCCTTCTTCTTAGGAATGATATCTCACAGAGTTAACTCCTAAATACTGAAAACTAGCAAGCCTCTTTTCAACCAGACCAGATCTCTTTGGCTATGGTCGCACACTTCACAGTGTCGGGCCTGCCATATGCTGGACTGTGTGACTGTTTAGCAAAAGAGGATGCTGAGTGGGTCTGGGTGTTGGGAATATTCCATGACACTGGCTTCCTTCTGCTTCTCAGCACAGCTCTTGGATCTGATTCCAATTCAGAAAATAGGGGGTCTGAGAAACATGTTCCTTGGGTGCTGACTCAGTGTGAGGTGTCCAGACTGTATTCTTGTTTGAAAGTTTTCATTCAGTCAAACTAACTCAATATATTAGTCATTTTTCCTTCTTTCTTTTATTTTCTTTTCTCTTTTTTCCATTATTGGGGATTGAACCCGGGAGCATTCTATCTCTGAGCTACACCAGCAGCCCTATTTTTCATTCTTATTTTGAAACAGGGTCTCACTAAGTTGTGGAGGGCCTCACTAAGTAGCTGAGACTGGCTGCAAACCCAGATCCTCCTGTCTTAGCTTCCCAAGAATTGGAATTACAAGTGTGCACCACCATCCCTGGCTGTTAGTCATTTTTCTTAATGTAAGAAAACTTATTTATGTTCTGAGTAAAAATGGAGTTAAAGCTAGGAAACCTTCATTACAGCCAAAACTATATGTCCCCACTAGTGTCTTCTTCCCTCTAGATTTGTTTACCCTTCTTCATGTTGCCCTTGACTCTAGAAAACTGACTATTATGGAATTCATTCAAGGGCCATTTTGCTGTTTTTGTTCTCAAGTCTACAAATAGAGTTTGATCAATGGAGTGGATATAGAAAAATGAGGTCAGGGTATTTATTTCTCCTGGTCCCTTTCTGTGAGCTTGCTTGGGATGACTGAGTCCTTTCACCAAAAGTCCTTTTCCCTCTCAAGGCACCTTTATTACATCCCATTCCTTCTCGTTTCTGTTAATACTTCGTATTCCTATCCTTTGCTGCCTAGGAGTCATAAGAATTCAACCAGTACTAGCCTTGAGGCACTATATTTTAATCTGTGTATCTGTGTTTTCCCTATACTCCATCCATGTGGTCCCATTATAAATAAACTCTCCTTGAATTATCTTAATTGGATTGTGCCATCTGCTTTCTGCTGATGCTCTGAGATACATTGTATAATTTTGGACAAGTCACTTCACAGTACCAGTTACCTGCAATGTAACAAGTGAGATTTAAAGCAGATAATAAATCATATTCCTTCCTTCTAAATTTGCTTGGCAATGTAGTGACTACAAAATGAATCTCTTCTTTGGGAACTTTGGCTTCATTGAAGAGATAATCTATATGCCTATGAAATATAAAATAAAACCAAGTATCAAAGTGATTAAGATGCATAATATGTGCTTTAAGAATTTAGAAATGAGCAAGGTCAGAGTGAACTGAGTAGTCAAAATAAATATATGAATCTGCCCCTAAATTTCACTTCAACATTCGAAACATTTGGCGGTGGATTTCCTAACCTAGATTCAGGATAAATGTTGAATTCAAGGCTGTGCCAAAGCATAGCATGTCCTAGAGCTATTTCAGAGAGCTTGCAGTGTATTGGTCAATGGTAAAAGTTCTCCTGGAAATGATTTACACTTGAGACTGGACTCAGCACATTCAGAGTAAAATAAAAAAATAAAAAAATAAACTTCTGGCATTTCTTCAGTTGAAATGTTCTTTTTAAAAGTATAGAGAAGACAGGGGATTAGGAGTTGAAAAGTTGGCATTTTCATCTTAACTGTCACTAATTAGCTAGACTTTAGATGTTTTTAATCTTAAGATAACATCTATTATTGATTTCATTTGTCATAGGCTACTTTGGCTTTTTTCTCTCTGATTTGAAGATATTAGAGACATCCACAATGATACAAGAATTATATAATAACCATCCACATGTATTTATTCCATAACCATCTAAGTTACAGAATAAAATGTTCCCAATACAATAGAAGTCTACAGTGTATTCTTCCCCAAATGGATACTTCTCTTTTTCTATCAAAGATGATGCCTAATACCTCCTTTCCATACTCAGTTAATCCAGATCCAAAGCCAAAATAAGTGAATTGCTTTGTTATTTTTCTTTGTTGCAGGAAAACTTCACTTTCACTGTGAGCTATATTATAGGACTATACTCTAGTCCTCTGAGTGTCTTTGATTTATATGAATACTATCTCCTTGGACCTGGGCTTTTCTTCTATGTATCTGTAAAGTCCTAAGTCTTAGGTTATGGAATCAATAAATGTCTCCAGGACATCAGTGTTCAGGGATGGTTTACATCACTGGATTGTATCTGTTCCTTGATTTGATTTTGACCCTTAGAGATTTTCTTCATTTTTTACTACCTCAGTTGTGCATTTTTAAATAAAAACGCTTCAGAAATATTTGTGATATATTTCCCTTACAGCAGGAGGCTTTAAAAAATAAATCTAGTTTATAATATTGTAAAGTAAAGAAAACACTTTTCTTCATATTGAATATCAAAGACTATTCATACTGGCAGTTTGAAAACCCTTTTCCCAATTCAGTCATAGTGACCATTGTTTAAACTAATTATAAAATAGAGCCAGGCGTGGTGGCGCACGCTTGTAATCCCAGCATTTGGGAGGCTGAGACTGGAGGATCCAGGTTCGCGGCCAGCCTCAGCTACCTAGTGAGGCACTCCGCAACTTAGTGAGACCCGGTTTCAAAATAAACAATAAAAAAAAATAGGGCTGGGGGTATAGCTCGGAGGTAGAATGCCCCTGAGTTCAATCCCCAGTACTGCAAAAAAAAAAGAAAAGAAAAGAAAAACTTTTATAGCCAACAAGTGAATTCAATTAACTCAAATCTGCTATAATTCAAGTATTTTGACTACTAGAATTGAATAATGGAAAAGTAAATGATAACCTTTTGACAGAGTTTGTCAGAACTTTCTATTTAAAGTTCCTTAAAAGCAGGGACCATTGTTTTTAAAATATTCAACAGCTTGTTAGGCTTGAGTTTACTGCGACCAGAGATTGTCTTGTTTGCTTTTATATTTTTCACAGTGTAGAGCACATTTCCTTTCACATTGCAGGTGTTTGATAATGTATTTGCTCATTTTATTTGAATTGACTATTCTAAGTTCAGTGCAAAAACAAAATGGTGCTAATATTTCCTCTTGCTTTGCCTGTCCCGACATTGAAATTGAGCCAACACACAGCAATATATCCCTTCCTTATGTTCAACAGAATTTTTGACTTACGTGATCTAATCTCAGGCTCATTTGCTTGCAACCTATTTGCTTGGTTAGTACAAAAACGCATGCATTGTAACTAGGAGGCTTTTTAATTATTTGCAATCTTGTGTGGCCAAGTGTTAACTCCCCAATTAATAATAAACTCTAATAAGTATAATACAATAATTAACAAAGTTTATTTTTATATAATTTTCATCTCAACCCTGAATAATTAGGAAAAACTGGTTGTCTTGACAGTTCATTCCAACACTCATTCTTTCTTCTTTCCTGAAAAGATGAAATGTAGGTAAAAACATGGGGTGCATAGTTGACCACAATTTAAATTCCTACAAGGAAAAAAAATAGTATGGTATAATAAAATGACTTTTTCAAAATGGAAGTGGAAGGAAGGAAGGATTTCCTGAAGTCAAACAGTCCCTTGGAATGTGCTTGTGTGTACTCTCACAGGTCTGTTTCCAAGTCCAGATAATATTGACCTCTTTGACAATGAGGATTCTTTGAGGTAAGAACTTGAGAGACTAGACATAAAAAATAAGGACCAACAAAAAAGAAGATAATGTGATGAAGTTGTGAGGCATCAAGGCTGAAACAAGAAATGCCTGTATTCTAAGGGAGAATGGACTAAAGAAGGTATATGGTTGGAAGGGGGCATTTTCCCACTCCCAGCTTCATTACTCCCACAGCCAGTGTCTAGGATCCTTTACTGAAGGGAGTCACAGAGCTCTAAGAGGAGGCAGGAAGAAGTAATAAAGTAGAGGAGGGGAGTTTGTTAAGTTACCTGCTAACAAGTGGGACTACTGAGTTTCTGTGAATGGGAAAAACCCCATTTCAATATAATTTATATGAGAGGAAAAAAATGCATACTAGTGCATGAGTTGTTAAAGTATTTATTAAAAATGGAAAAAATGGAACAATACTTGAAGACTATGGAACAACATTGCTGATAAAATTCAATACATTTGATATATAGGGGTGTGTGTGTGTGTGTGTGCGCGCGCGTGCGCGCACGCGCGCGCATGTGTGTATGTCTAGATCCATGATTAATTATCTGTATAATCAAAACCACTGCAAAAATAATGTTTTGTAATCAATATATATTTGAAGCTGAGTGGTTTGGGAATGTTTGTACGTTACTTAAGATTTAAGGGACAAAACATCATGTAGCATCAAGGTGGCGCTACATGGTCGACCAATTGTGATACCTATCTTCTATCTTTTAGCATACAGTCTGTGTGCACAACAGTTCCCCAGGCATTGCTTATTATCCTACCTGCTATAAGGTAGGAAATGAAGAGTAATTATATTGTTCTCTACATGTCCAGATCTCAAATCACAAGGCTGGAAGAAGAAAAAGTGAGATTGGAAGGAAAAGCAAAGGAATAATTCCCAAGCCTCAAACACCTCTTTGATAAGAAAAATATTTAGCTTTTGGCAAGAAGTGGTGCTTTATGAGGGCATGATAGAATCAAAGGCTTGCATTTCAAGGAGATATTTTTTTCTGTAGCACAAACGTGATTAAGGGTAATGTGTGTTATTTTAGATTTTCATTATTTATAAAAGGAAAATAAATAATGCCGGGCATGCAAAGAACAAAGCTAAATAGTTGGGGCTTCAGAGGTCTCTGGCTCTCAAATCTAAGAGAATTTAATTGGACTGTTGCTATGCCATGTTTCATATTTGTTTTCTTCTTAGAAAAAAAAACCAATACAAGAGGGTTTTTTTTTCTTCCTTTCAGAATAGTTTGTCTTAGTGATAACAGATTTGGTTTGACTAACCTGCCATCTCTCTTTCCCCAGGTCATTTATTCTGTATGCTTTGGTAACCAGAGCTGGCCCTGTGGTTATGAATAGTCAAGGCTGCCCCAGACTCTGGGGTCTGATGCTACAGGGAGGCCCTGGTGGAGAAACCAGGGGAGGAGGGTCATTTAAAGATAAGGACATCTTGTACAGTTAGCTCTTAAAGAGGAGTGAGGAAGACCAAGCTAACCGTGTGGCAACGTGTCTATCCCACTTGCCTTATTTCCCTTGTGATGCTTATTACCTGTAGGGGATACTGGGTCTATTTTGCTTTGATGGCTGCTATTAATGCTCCGTTTTAGGAACCTACTACAAGGCTAAAATGATTAAGGGAAGAGATGGTCTAGAGTAAGCTCCCCTATACCTGAGCCCCCCGCCCACAGGAGGCCTGGCTGGAGGGGAAGCTGTCATTCTTGGCTCCAAATATCAGAAGAACCAACATTCCTGGTTAGAATCTGCAATTAAATGTGCAGAAAGAGCAGAGTCTCCCAGAATTGGCAGGGCTTGGCATTGCTGAATGTGGTATGGGAATGGGAATTCATGGCCCAGGTTCCCAAAGTAGGAAATACCACAGTCCAGGGGGTGCTGGAGCAAAATATAGATACATAAAATAACATAAGTTTAACAACTATCTTTCTGTTTATTGGCTTAAAGAAGGTAGATTTCCAGGAGGGCTCTGAGCAATGTTGTTCTCTGAAAAGGGGGAAAGGAGGGAAGTAAACTGGATGTGGTGGTACATGCTTGGAATCCTAGTACTTGGAAGGCTGAAATAGGAGGATTTTAGGTTTAAGGACAGCTTCAGTCATTTAGCAAGATTTTCAGCAATTTAGCAAGGACCTGTTTTTTTGTTTGTTTGTTTGTTTGTTTTGTTTTGTTTTTGAGGTCCTGGGGATTGAACTCAGGGCTTTCTACCTCTAACCTATACCCCCAGCCCTATTTTTTATTCTTTATTTGGAAACAGGGTCTCATTAAGTTGCGGAGTGCCTCATTAGGTAGCTGAGGCTGGCTGCGAACCCGGATCCTCCGGTTTCAGCCTCCCAAATGCTGGGATTACAAGCGTGTGCCACCACGCCCGGCTGTTTGTTTTGTTTTTTTAGGGGGGAGTTAGGGATGTAGCTCAGAGGTAGAATATCACTGGATTCAATCTCCAGTATAAAAATAAATAAATAAATACATAAATAAATACATAAATAAATAAATAAGGAAGGAATAAGTAAACCAAAGAAGTTTGGAAACCTCTGGTCCATGAATCAAAAAGGGGAAGGCATTTAGACGCATGTATCTACCTAATGTACTCCTGCAGGCTTTGGCAGTGTTTTATTTTAGTTTTAAGCATTTATGATAGAAATTAATGTTTTCAAACTTTTGGTGCGATTCTTATTCATTCTTTCAGTCATTTGCCTGATATGTGGTGAGAATCTACTACATGTCTGGCATTTCGTGCTTATTGTTAGTTTTACAGAAGAAATACTTCATAAGCCAGGTATGGTGGCACATACCTATAATCCCAGTACTTGAAAGGCTGAAGCAGGAGGCTTGCAAGTCCAAGGTCAGCCTCGACAATTTAGCAAGACTGTTCCAAATAAAAAATAAAAAAGGGCTAGGAGTGTAGCTAAGTGATAGAGCACTCCTAAATTCAATCTCCAGCACCACATAGAAAAAAGAAAAGTTAATAGTGATAATAAAAGTTAATGTTTCTCAAGTATTTTTTGTGATCCATGTTTACTACTTATCACTCAATTTATTTTTAATCTTTGTAAGTAGATGGTATTGTAAATCCCATTTACAGATGAGAATATTGAGGTGTAGAGATGAAAATGTATTTTTTTTTTTTTTTTGCGGTACTAGGGATTGAACTCAGGGGCATTCTACCTCCGAGCTACACCCCCAGCCCTAGTTTTTATTCTTTATTTTGAAACCAGGTCTCACTAAGTTTCAGAGTGCCTCACTAAGTAGCTGAGGCTGGCCGCGAACCCGGATCCTCCGGTCTCAGCCTCCCAAATGCTGGGATTACAAGCGTGCGCCACCATGCCCGGCTGAAAATGTATTTTTTCATGTAACAAATATTTATTGAGTAACTTTTATTTGCCAATCACTGTACCTTTGGTTAAGGATATAGTATCAAGTAAGATTCAATTCTTATCCTCGTGGAATGTAAAAGCTAATGGGGAGAGATAGACAATAAGAAATTAAATAAAATGGAACTCAAAGTTAGTAATAAATGCTCTAAAGAAAATAGAACTTAATCATGTAGAGAGACTGACAGGCAAGAGGGATGGGTTAGACGAGTTAGATACTTTGGATACATGAAGGTTTATTTAAGAAAACATGTAAGTTGAATTTTGCATGAGAAGGTGTTGTTTTAATCAGCATCTAACCACTGTAATCCCAAATACCTGACAACCATAACTTAAAGGAAGGAAGATTTATTTTTTCACAGTTCTGGAGATTCCAGTTCATGTTAGACAGATTTCTAAGTGGAGGCCAGGGGTGCAGGTCCTCGGGGCATGGTAGTGGGAAACAAAGAGGAGAAAAGAGTTTGTAATCAGCTGAAGGCAGTAGAGGAAACGGGGACTGGAAACTGCAGTAGCCTGTCTGGAAACGCTGTCTCTGGCTAAACCCTTAGATGCCCCTTCCCAGCAACCAAGTCCCACCTCGTGGTCTTGTCTATTACAGGAGGTATGGAGGACATTCTAAGTCCACATAGTAACAGGTATCAACCATGCACAAAACTAGGTGCAGGGTATTGCAGGAGCTAAGCTAAAATGAGTTTAGTATATTTAGTAAGCATAAAGAACCTGGTATGGCTGGAGTCCAGCCAGTGAAGGGTGAGAATCCATCTTAAGTGGCCTTAGACCCTGGACTAACACTACTCAAGGCTGATGGGAGTCCAATTTCCTTCAACTTTAGGGGCAGCTTTGCAGGCAGCAAACTATATAATTTGCTGTGCAGGACAAATTTTCTCATGTTTCCTCATAGATAATGCACATCTCTCTCTTCAGACTACCTTGCCTTTCTTGGGCTGTGCAGGCCCTTGGAAGCTTAAGTAAAACAGAATGGTATGAGAAACCAGTGTTCTGGCTCTCTCCCAAATTACTCTCCGATAGACATACCCCTTTTGAATTCCTCTTTGAGCTTTGATAAAATAGGCAAGGCCAATTATTATTGATAAACTGTGCTGTTTCTCTCCCTCATCTTTGTCACATTTCCTTCATGAGGACACCCCCTACCCCACACTTTTCTTATTATTTAGTCATCCATGATTCCTCCTCTTTCCTGACTCACTGCATATGGAAGGATGATCATTATGAATCTAGAAATGAAGGCATTTGAAAAATAATGCAGAGTGGTGGCCTTAAGGATAAGAGGCGTCAAGCTTACTTGTGCTTAGCTATGTTATGCCTTGTTCTTAAGGTCATGGGCTTGTGTTTAGCTAATTAATTAAGATGTACAGACTGACTTCCAGGTTCTTATGTTAAGACATATTCTTAGCAAGTTTATGAAAAATGTTTTATTAAGAAATTTACTAATAAATGGATTATTAATAGATATCAGTTCAGAGTTTATTTTTTTGACGCAGCAAAGTATTTAACCAGCTACCCACAACATGGGAATAGTAACATTTCTCCACACTTGGAAGATCCTTTTATAAGCATAATTTGGATCACTTAGGAGAAGTGTGCATCAACACGAGTGTGCACGTGTCTATGTGTGTATGCAAGTGTCTGTTGCCTTGTGTCTATGTGTGTGTGTGTGTGTGTGTGTGTGTGTGTGTGTGTGTGTGTGTGTGTGTAGTTTGGGGTTTTGTTCTTACCTCTTATCTTTGATTGGTAATTATTTCTAGAAGATCATGTCCCACTCTGGACTGAGCTACCATTTTATCAAAAGGTGTCACTTACAGTTTATCATAGCATTTATCACACTCTGTGGTAATGGTGGTTTTTCTTGCCTAATCCTCTCCACTATGATATAAACTCTACAAGAACAGGTCCCAGATAAGTCTTATATACTGTTTTATTTCTGTGTCCCTAACCTAATACCTAATGGCATATAATAGATGTTCAATAAATGTCTATTTAATATTTAGCACTACCCAGTAGGGGAAGAGGCATAAATAAAAATTGATAGGAGTAACAGTAACAGGCCTTTCTTCCCTTAATAGCAAATCACTTAATCATGCAACTCCTGCAACACACAAAACCCCTATCATAGGGTCTTGTACACAGAAAGTGCTCAATTTATTTAACAATTTTAAAAAAGAACCAGATAAGCATTTTCCCACAAAATTTGTGCCACACAGAAGTTTCTGGGGTGAAGATGCATACCAGTGAATTAAAGGTACCTTTTATGTAGATGATTTAATTTTAGCTTGAAAGAGTTATTGTCTTGAGAACTTATCTGAATAGTAAAAAGGAATGAACAGTTAAAAGATATTTTGAAGTAAAAAGAGATTATTAGAAATAAGTTCCAAAGCCACATATCCTGTTGGCTTTCAAATAAAATTTTCAAAAATCCTTATATGTAATAGATTCTAGTTACTGGGTATTTAGAACAGCTACAAAGCAGAAAGGTACAATAACAAGCATGTAAGAAGTAAATTTTAGGCAAGGAAACGTGAGCATTTTAAGTGGAGGGCAATTCAAGGTGTTTGGTTTCTGTCTTCGAAATTTTTGTTTGTTTGTTTTTGTTTTTATTTTTTATTAATTGGTGCATTGTAACCATACATATTTGTTAGTACAAGCTGTTAAAGGCATATGTGCATACATTTCAATTTAACCCCTTCCCCAATTCCCACCCCACTCCCTCGCCCTCCCTCCTTCTCAAGTTCAGTTTAGTGATTGACTTTGATATATTTGTGAAAGTACATCATGTGCATTAGGGTGTCCCCCTCCCCCGTCCATCATCTTGAGTTAGTCAGTTTCTTTGCTTATCTAGGGTTTCTCCTTTTTCATCTGGAGACCTTCTTATGCCCCATTTTCTCCCTAGCATCCACATATTAGGGAGAACATATGCTTTTTTACTTTTTGTGTCTGACTAATCTCATGTAACATATTGTTTTCCAGTTGCATCCATTTCCCTGCAAGTAACATGATTTTATTCTTCTTTATGGTTGAGTAAAATTGCATTGTGTACATATCCCATAGTTTTGTAATCCATTCATCTGTCGATGGGCATCTTGGCTGTTTCC
Source organism: Graphiurus murinus (assembly GCA_004027655.1). Taxonomy (NCBI): domain Eukaryota; kingdom Metazoa; phylum Chordata; class Mammalia; order Rodentia; family Gliridae; genus Graphiurus; species Graphiurus murinus. Next base: position 75,698 of record PVLC010003362.1, on the reverse strand, counting down.
ATAAGGAAACAACCCAATCAAAAAATAGGCAAAGGATCTAAATAGACACTTCACAAAAGAAGAAATACAAATGGCCAATAAATGTATGAGGAAATGTTCTACATCATTAGCAATCAGAAAGATGCAAATCAAAGCTATCTTGAGATTCCACCTAACTCCAATCAGAATGGCAACTATCAAGAACACAAACAACAACAAATGCTGGCGAGGGTGTGGAGAAGTGGGAACCCTAATACATTGTTGGCGGGATTGCGAATTAGTGCAACTACTTTGGAAAACAGTATGGAGGATCCTCAGACGAATGGGAATGAACCTACCATATGATCCACTTCTGGGTATCATCTACCCAAAAGAATGGAAACCAAACTATCAGACCAACACATGTGTATCTATGTTTATAGCTGCACAATTCACAATTGCCAAACTATGGAAACATCTGTCTTTGAAATTACTTCATCTGCCTGCAAGGTTTTTGTTAGAGCAAGCTTTCTGAGTCTGGTTACTAGTGACTTGTTAGGCCGGGCAATTCTTTGTTGTAGGGCTCACCAGCGCATTGTGGATGTTTAACAGTATCCTTAGTCTTCTACCCACTAGATGCTAGGAGCAGCTCTCTTCAGTTGTTAGTAACTCAAAATGTCTCCACATATTGTCAAGTACCCCTGAATCAAAACCAATGCCACTGCCCTAGGGTATTGGTGGCCCAAAAGCAGATGAGTCTTTTGCTATTTCTCATCACCTGACAAATAATGCTAGTCTACTGCTATTCCTCTTAAAGCTTTGTAATTTGAACACAGATTTTTCCAGGTCTCAGGACCTTCCTTTTCTGAAAGCTGCCTTCGCCAATAGTGTGATACCAGAAGGTCATGATGCTGTTATTATTGGGTTAGCAGCATGCTGTGCACAGTGGAACTTCTGAGCATGACTCCATTCAGCTCTGTGCTGAGAAGGCTTCAGCAATGGGCACGCTGCAATGGGAAGGCAGAATGACTGGCTGAGTTGGTTTACAGGAAGTCATTCAGTAAATCAGACATGCTCTATTTCTTGGAGTCTCTTTCAATTATTTTTCTAGTAGCTCTATTGATAATCTTTCAAAAGAAATTCATATGAAAAGGAGGCTCAATGGTTTCACCAAGGGTGGCAATTGGAGCAGGCTGTCTTTTCTGCCCTTTGCCTGGAATATTGCTGCTTTTAAGGGATTTATCATCAGCTCATCTACTTGTCCTTAAGGAAAGGACCCACCAAGTTTATAGAAAGTGTAATGAATATTGAGCTTCTTTATTCCTTGGAGGCATTCGTGTAATAGGGCTTTACAAATTTAGCATCTGGGAATCTAGATCAAAAAAATTGAAGTAAGGAAATCAACCCCCTTACCTCTGCTTACTCTCCCTGGGAAGGGCTAAAGGAAGAGGATTTATACAATATGAAAGATACAGATTTACTCATAGAGACATTAAAGCATGATGCTTTTGATTTTTCCATGAGAAAAGGATGAATCACAGTGTTCCACCAGTTATGTCAGATTAAATGTAATATTCAAAAATGCATTTCCTAGCCGGGCGTGGTGGCGCACGCTTGTAATCCCAGCATTCGGGAGGCTGAGACTGGAGGATCCGGGTTCACGGCCAGCCTCAGCTACCTAGTGAGGCACTCCGCAACTTAGTGAGACTCGGTTTCAAAATAAAGAATAAAAAATAGTGCTGGGGGTATAGCTCGGAGGTAGAATGCCCCTGAGTTCAATCCCCAGTACCGCAAAAAAAAAAAAAAAAAAAAAAAAAAATGCATTTCCTATACACTTATTACGTCCAGTGAAGTATACATACTGAATTACAAGTGTGTTTTAATAACTTGCTCAATTCTGGAAGTATTTGATTTCTGGTACATGCTATGCATGTTCTTTGGTGACAAAGAAAAATCATTTTTTGTCCACAAAACCTAATCACACACTAAAGGAGTGAGATGAGATTATGTGCCAGGAATAAGAAGTGATCCTTTATGCTTAAGGTTTTGTCTATCTCTTCAAAAAACCCAAACAACTGATCAGCTTAATCAGTGAGGAATGCAGAAATTAATGAGATTAATTGTAGGTTGTCAGGTAAGAAGCAAGTGACTAATTTTGAAGGTTTTTTCCTCCCTGTCAGATTAAGCATCATTTAGTCATAATCGGAGAGAACTGATTGTCTTCCAAACCCAAGAAAAACGACTTGAATAGGAATATTGTTTTCATAACCTGTGCATTTTCTCTCCTCATTATAGATGGAAACCAGGAATGGATTTTATTTATTTTAATACTGTGAGGAACAAGGCAGTATAGATTCACTTGTCAAGAGGAACATGTACTCAGATCAGAGTCTTTGTACTGTCACAAAGGATGGTGTTTAGGTATTTAGTGTATGAGGTACAGCAAATGGAGACAACTAGTTAGCACTCTGGAAGCAGTGGTGTTGAAGGAACACTGACGGGAAGACAGACTCAACAGATGACCAGGTCATAGCAGCCTACAGTTAGTGATGGGATTTTAGCTTCTGGGGGTGGTAGGGAGCTATAAATGTAAATAGTTCCTTTAGAGGAGTTAGATAAGAGGGGAAGGAGCTCCTTTGAAGGAGAGAGATTAAGTTGCATATGAGACATCTAAATTCAAGGTGTACATAAAACAATGAAATTTATCTGGTTGGTAAGTAGATGAGGGGTCTGGAATGCAGGGCAAATAAGATGTAATCATCTTTTCACGCATCCATAAAATGACAAAATAGACTAAAGAAATGAATATGAGATCACAAAAAGATATAGAACAAGTTAAAGTCTTGAGTAGAATTATGGATACAACTTCATTTAGGAATTGGAAAAATAGCAGAAAGCAGTGCAGGATATTGAGAAGGGACCATTATAGACAGCATAGAAAAACTAAGAGAAGGTTATCTCCCCAAAACCAAGGGAGGAAATACTTTAAGGAGTACGATAGTATCAAATGTTCTAAAAAAGCTATCAAGGTTCACTCATTTGTTGATTCAATAGCATTAACTGTATGCCTGCCAAGTTCTGTGCTAGGATTTAGTAACTTAAGTCACAGAGTGGCTGGTGGGATTTCTTTAGTAGTCATCCATGATATTCCACTGGGATTTTTTTAATGGATTGTAATAGTGGCAGCCTCATTACAGTGAGTTAAAATTGGAAACAAAGTTGTGGAAGAGAGAGCCAGACTGCATAGATTAAACTTCTGAGACATTTGAGGGAAAATGGTAAAGAAAAAGAGGGCCAATGATGGTCCTTTGTAAAATGACGTAATCTGGCCTAATATGTAAAAAGTATTAATAGTAGAAGCAGTTATTTTACTTTTCTAGCATATCTCATGTGAGAAATTTTGACTCATTTAATTGAATCAAATGTTTTTGTATTAATATAGCTAGATGAAGTAATGGACACCAGGATTTATAAGGTACAACCCCCCCCCCTTGGAAACTTGTTATCTAGCTTAAAATCAAGTGTGCGTATATGAAGAGTTGCAGGTGGATAACAAGATATAAAGGCAGAGAAAAACTCAGTGAACACAGCAAGCATTACTAATAGCATCCAGTAACAATTACTACTTGTTGCAGACTAGATGAACTGTGAATTCAGGGAAAGAAAAGATAACCATGAGTGGGAAAAGTCCTCAGCACACAGGAGGAAATAAATGAGGGACACAAAATAAGATTAGGATTAGGACTTTCACAAGGGGAAGACGACAGGGGAAGCTTCACTCCAGAATTTCATCTCTTCTCATGCTTGCCTTTCCTCCACCCTAGAAAAGAGCCTCAGAAACAAAGTCACTCTTTCATGTCTTTACCCCAAAGTCTTCTTTTGGTTTATAGATGGGAAGTACTCATGCTTCCCCCATTACCATAGTGCTGGCCCTGTCATAATATAAAATAACAAGCTATCAAATATGCAGGAAACTGGTTTCCAGAAAGCAGTTGTATTGGAAGCCTCAGCATGGTGCCACATAACAGAAACAGAACAGGCAAACAGAGGAAAGCAAAGGACAGGCTGCCGGGAATGAGTTCAGTGCCCTGCTCGGGCAAGCAGAGAAGCAAGTCCTATTTTGACATAGTCAGAGCCCGAATTCTAAAGTGAGTGTGTAGATATTGGAAGTGAGCAATCATACATGTCAGAACTTCGCCCCACTGGGCCTTTTGGTCAAAAGGTTGACAGATAAAATTGACTTATTACATTTTCTTTGATGTTTATTAAACTTATAATTTTGTAGAATTCAAAATGGAACTATAGCTAACCTGAAAGACCAACCAAAAGTTAATCCCAAAGAGCTTGTATAAATAATACTAGAAAAATATTGAATGCAAGGCTGATATTAATATATATTTACTCAATTTTATCAGTATGAGGGAATATGAATCTTTAGATGCTGTTCAAAGCAAAAAGCAGTGGGGATAATTTCTATTATTTTACCTTTGCAAAATCTTAAACACTTGGTAGATAAGACTTGTTTTCAGTAAATATCCCCAAACCTAAATCCTGCAACTGAAATAATTTTTGTCCCTGCTCTCCTTCCCTATAAGCTTGAATAGGCATCCCAATGTGTATTTGTCTTGATGATGTTTTCTTAGCCTCAAGTGAAGGATGTTTCACTCGTTATAACAGTATAAAAATGGTAATTTGAATTTTATAGTTGTTTTATGCAACTTTCATGAACATGGTTTCACTTGTCCTTATGAGACCCCCAGGAAGTAGTTGTGAAAAGTGTTTTAACTTAACAGATGGGAAGATCAAAGCCATGCCAATGGCTAAAGATCTGATAATCCTCCAGTGTTGATTCATGAGTTACTGATTGAGTTTGAACTTGAGCCTCCCATACCCTCTTCCATGCTACCCTCAGTGTACTGCACTGCCTGTGTTCCAATGTAAACGCCATTCTAAATGAGCCATTTTCTTATATGATTAAGCTTGAAAGTTAATTCATTTTGATGCCTGACTCTATGTACCATTTTAATTTATCAAACAGCCATATATTGTCTTTGATTTTCATAAAGAGAAGTTAAGTGGTAGACATATTCTATTTTATTTAGGCTTATAGAATAGCTATTTCAAAAATTCTTCTCTACTAACTTTATTTTTAATATGAATATAAACTAATAAATCGATATGCAGCAATTTAAATGTCTATTAAAATTTGCCAATGCCAGATCCAAACTACTAGTTTTACTGATTTAGAAGGGGCAGCATTCTTCCCATACCATCTACTAAAGATAAATAAGTCACACAGTTTCAGATTAAAATTAAATGCAGTATTTATTTTTATATTTTGTGTTACCTTTTATTGTTTAAAAATAACCAATAATCCTAAGAGTCTATCTCTTCTAAATCTTAAAGGTTATGATTTACAGGGTACCAAAGAATTTCATGAAGTATTTCCTCTAACAACCTACCATGATCTCTGAAATTCCTGCTCTTCTGATTCCTATGGTTTATTAAATCTGGCGAGACATATAGATGGAGATGGAGATATAGACATGGGATGTAGGTAGAGATTAATATTGCATAGCTTTAAAAAAAGTTTCAAATAGCTTATCAGACAAAGACCCCGAGGAATTGAATAGATAAAGTTGGAGGTGTGTATGTGTGTGTGTGTGTGTGTGTGTGTGTGTGTGTTTGATATATTTGTGTAGGTGAGTATTGTGTTAAATACTTAAAAGAACTAGAAAAAGCTGCTTGCACCAGGACTGAGGCAACAAGATGTACTCAGGGAGCCTAAGTAACAGATGGAGAATGACAGCACTGGAACAAGGTCATGAAAGAGGAAAGAAAAGGTGTCAGAATTTGAAGTACATCTCCCCTTTCTAATGTGGGAAGCACCCAGGATACATTAGTTTAATTTTAGCTATTCAGTAGATCATGCCTAAGAATTAAAGGAGAATTTGGGAAATGAAACTCAACCTAGAAATAATTTTTCTTTATTGGATCCCAATTATACCTTAAATGGCACTCGGTCCTTGTGGGCAAATCAAACACATGTTCTCGTCACCTGTATGGAGTTTTTGTTTTGTTTTGTTTTGTTTTGTTCTGTAGCACTGGGGATTGAGCCCAAGGGCATTCTACCTCTGTGCTACACCCCAGCACTATTTTATCTTTTATTTTGAAACAGGGTCTCACAAAGTTGTGGAGGGCCTCACTAAGTTGCTAAGGCTGGCCGCAAACCTGTGATCCTCTTGCCTCAGCCTCCTAAGTGCTGGGATTACAAGTATGTCCACTATACCTGTCTACCTGTATGGAGTTTTGATACATATTAACTGCCATACATAAATAATTAAATAGACCTTGTTCTTCTGAAGAAGAAATTCTCCTAAATTTGGAAGCAAATTCCTGAGAGAAAATATCAGCCAAGAAGAGAGTCTGTAAGCTAATTTTTAAATACTTTCAGTTGTATTAACTTGCCAGAGAAAATCCTTTGTTTATTCCACATATAAAAAGCACTTGAACTGGACGTGGTGACGAATACTTGTAATCCCAGCATTTGGGAGGCTGAGACAGGAGGATCCAGGTTTGCAGCCAGCCTCAGCTACCTAGTGAGGCATTCCACAACTTAGTGAGACCCTGTTTCAAAATAAAGAATAAAAAATAGGGCTAGGGATGTAGCTCAGAGGTAGAATGCCCCTGAGTTTAATCCTCAGTACCGCAAAAAAAAAAAAAAAAAAAAAAAAAAAAAAAAAAAAAAAAAAAAAAAAAAAAAAAAAAAAAAAAAAAAAAAAAAAGCGCTTGATCTGCTAAGTTCACAATTGCCCAAACATGAGGACACGAGATCAGAAATTAAGTCAAGTATGTCAGCATACTGTCTTCTTGTCTTTTTCCTTCTTTCTATCCCCTTTACCTCCTGGGCTTTGCAAAGTGAATGAGGTAACAATTTATATATTAATCATATGTGAAAAGGACTTCTTCATTTATTGAGATAGTCCCTCTATATTTAAAACCAATTCCAAACTAAGGGAAAAAGTAAAATCATAGGTAAAGTATTTGGGAACTGGTAAGTCTCCATAATCTCACCGTATAAATGATCCCTTATACTACCTATAGGGTCAGCCAGTCCTAGTGGGTGCATTAAATTCTTTGTTGACAGAAGCAAGTGATTATATGAATTTTAAAATATTGATCTGAAAGAAATTTTCTTATTATTTTATAATCAACTTGATCAATTGAAGCACTCGGTGTCCTATACTAGATTTTAAAAAGGATCCTCCTAAGACATGAGAATAAACTAAATATTGCTTAGTATTTCCTTTGGCTTATTTGAGGGGAATGTATGAGCACTGCAAATGGGTAGAAAGTTGGGAAGGATGAGGGATGGACATTAACCACACTGTGCCTTGTTATTCTCCTAGGGTCCCATGATTCCTTCAGCTTCTACATTGATGAAGCCTCTCCAGTAGGTCCCGAACAGCCGGAAACTGTCCAGAATTTTGTCTCTGTGTTTGGAACTGTAGCCAAGAAACTGATGCGGAAATGGTTAGCCACTCAAACAATGAACTTTACTGGTCAGCTAGGAGCTGGAATTCGTTATTTTGATCTTCGAATTTCCACCAAGCCCAGAGACCCCGACAATGAACTCTACTTTGCTCATGGCTTGTTCAGTGCCAAAGTCAATGAGGGCCTTGAAGAGATCAATGCATTCCTTGCAGATCACCGTAAGGAGGTTGTATTCTTGGACTTCAATCATTTTTATGGGATGCAGAAATATCACCATGAAAAGCTGGTCCAAATGCTGAAAGACATCTATGGAAACAAAATGTGCCCTGCAATTTTTGCCCAGGAAGTTAGTTTAAAGTACCTGTGGGAGAAGGACTACCAAGTGCTGGTCTTCTACCACAGCCCAGTGGCTCTGGAAGTGCCCTTTCTCTGGCCTGGGCAGATGATGCCAGCACCCTGGGCCAACACCACAGACCCTGAAAAACTCATCCAGTTTCTTCAGGCGTCCATCACTGAGAGAAGAAAGAAGGGCTCGTTTTTTATATCTCAGGTGGTGCTGACTCCCAAAGCTAGCACTGTGGTCAAAGGTGTTGCAAGTGGCCTCAGAGAAACAATAACGGAAAGGTAAGTGTTTCTGCTGCATCAGGAAAGGGTCACATAATTGAAGCCAAATTCATACTCATTAAGTGAAGGAGCAAAAATTCATAACTATGTGTCTTAGTTTCCTGGGGCTGCCAGAACAGAGTACCACAAACTCTATAAATGTATTTCCTTATAGTTACAAAAGCCACAAGTCTGAAGTCAAGATGTCGGTAGTGTTGGTTCCTTTTGGAGACTTTAAGGGAGAATCTGTTCTCCTCTTCTGTTTTCTGGTGACACCTGATAAGCCTCGGTGTCATGTGGCTCATATCTTCACCATTCCTAATCTGCCTCTTCCTTCACATTGTCTTCAGCCTGTGACTTTGTCTTCTCCTTTTCTCATAAGGACAATAGTCATATTGGATCAGAGCCCACCCTAATAACCTCATCTTAACTTGATTACTTCTGCACAGACCCTATTTCCAAATAAGGTCACAGTCACAAATACTGGTGGTAGGACTTTAATATTTATATTTTTTAAAGACATCAACCCATAACACCATGTATTTTCACTCTATGTCTCATTCTTTTACATAGCATCCTTTTTTTACATTTGTGTAGCGCTTTAGAGATTTCAAAGCCCTTTCTCTACTCTTTGCAGAGTCTTTTTATACATCGAGTGGCGTTTGATCTGTCAACAATCCTAGGAAGTAGGTGATTGTCTTACATATTCAAAAAAAGGAGATTCAGAAAAGTGAAACATTTTGCCTAAAGCCTTTTTGACAGAGAATGATGAGACATATACTTAGAATTCATTCTCAAATCACATGCAAAACCCTATACATTATATATGTTGTTCTCTAAGAAAGGGTTAACCTCTAGAGAGTAGACATTCCACTGGTTGAGTCCAGTCAGCCATGTAGAGTGGTGGTTACCTGCAAGGTATAATTTGACTAATCACCAAAGATCTCTGTATCTCTTTGCTATGAATTTGACACAACATGCAGAATCATACACATTATTTATTCTTTTGAATTAGAATACTAAACAATATAAATAGCACCTAAAGAGAGAAACACAAATCTTTTTCAGATGCTTTATTTTTATCTCTAACTTACAGTATGAATTACTATAAAGCATGAATATTTTACTCAGAGTCAAGGTCTTTGTGCAGAAAAAGAAGAAAATGAAGAGGGAAGACTTAGGGGTGAAAATAGTACGGGAGACCTTATAGTATCAAACAGAGAATATCAGGAGATGAAGCTTGTAATCTCCAGCAAAAATACACTTGTAACAAGTCTTTTAGCCAGGGTACAGACAACTTCATCCTGTGAGCAATCAGGAGCTCAATAACAATGTTTAACGGTAGAGCAACTTGACCAGATCTGCATTTCAGACAATAATTGATGCATGCTGAAAGATAAATGAAGTGGAGAGAGTGAACCATTAAGAGGTGCTTAGGAGCTGGGCGTGGTGGCGCAGGCTTGTAATCCCAGTACTTGGGAGGCTGAGACTGGAGGATCCGGGTTCTTGGCCAGCCTCAGCTACCTAGTGAGGCACTCCGAAACTTAGTGAGACCCTGTTTCAAAATAAATAATAAAAATAGGGCTGGAGGTGTAGCTCAGAGGTAGAATGCCCCTGGATTCCATCCCCAGTACCACACACACACACACACACACACACACACACACACACACACACACACACACAAAAGAGGTGCTTAGGACTGTGTTAGCAAGAGAGTGCAAGCTAAACTGAGAAAGACAGAAAACTTAGAATGGGATGATAAGCAAGCAGTGGAAATCAAGATGATTTGGTGACTAGTTAGCAATGTGGCATGAATAAGAGGAAGAGGTAAGAATGTCTGAGAAGTAGGATGGGCATATGGGGAATTCACAGAGGTAGGAAACAAAGACAGAAGGACTCAGGCAGGAGGTAGAAAAGATACAGTCATGGTCACACTTGATTTAAAGTGCCAGCAAGGCATCCAAGTACATGCAGCAAATTGATCATTAGGATTATAGACTAACTCACTGGCGGTTATTGGCATCTTGGGGTAGTGAGAGCTACATATCATTGTAGTAGAAGGGTTTGTCCTTTGTTATTCAGATACTGGCTGGGATCACCTTGTTCCCTTGAGATTTAAATAAGGTTACCAATCCTTTATCATCTACTCTATGCAAGTACAAGGCCCTCCCTATGATTTCTGCTAGTGTCAAGGTTTCTTATGTTCTTAGTGTTTGAGCCCTCACTACTGCTGCATTAAATCATTTGATGGGCCAGTTGTCCCCTGTGAGATGTCCATGTTCCATTAGGAGGCATGAAACTAGCTTCATGCTGTTTCTACAAGGGTTTTTAGACTTTACTGAAGATCTAATCAGACAGGGAAATGTTTCCAATGCACAGAGTTTAAAATGAAATTTTAGATTTGTTATTAAAAATCTTCTGCCCCAAGATACCTTCCCCAGTGACACTTTGCCCTCAGCCTCACACCCTCTGGTCAAATCCCCTTTCTCGTACTTTGTGTCATGTCTTTTCTTCCCCTACACTCAGATTGCTCTGGGGACCCTACATTCTTCTCTAGATGACTATGCTTCATTGTTCATCTTTCTCCAGACTTCCTGTGCTAAACTCAGCTAGCGCCATTAAAACTTTCATCAAAACAAGAGAGCAGCACTTTTCACAAGCACTAATTGTTCTGGTAAATAATGATTTCTCCCCTCTCACCAAATTAGAAAACAAGGCATTTATGCACATATGAGAATGTGTTATTGTTTACTTGATCCCGTAGGGTCTCCAAGTTGTAGGAATCCCTGAGGGCCAACTAAAGTGGGAGAGATAGAAGTCAGGGGATGAACTGAACTGATTCCAATTCTCTTCATTTTTTTCTATCCTCGGATGTAAGAAGGCTTATTTTTAACTTTTACTATTTGATATGACAGAAGTCTCCCTATGGCCTCTTATAGTTTTACTATTCCATTCTATAGCTCTGTGCTTAGGAGAGCACTTCCCCATACCCCAAACCTGCTTGCACTTTGACAAAGAACTATTGCCTGATTTTCCCTATGTAAGGAGCTGTCTTTGAATAAATCAAGAAGAAGCTACTGAAGCTGGGCATGGTGGCACATGCTTGTAATACCAGTACTTAGGAGGCTGAGACAGGAGGATCCGGGTTCGTGGCCAGCCTCAGCTCCTTAGTAAGGTCCTCTGCCACTCAGTGAGACCCTGTTTCAAAGTAAAGAATAAAAAACAGGACTGGAGATGTAGCTCAGAGGTAGAATGTCCCTGGGTTTAATCCCCAGTACAGAAAAAAAAAAAAAATCTACTGGAGGAAGAAATCGTTTTCTTTTTTTCCTTCCATGACATTTGATGTACTTTGGAAGTTTTCAAGCTCCAGTTAAATTGCTTTCTGGTTGTTCATGCACTAAGTACACTGCTACTAAAGTAGGATTTGTGGGGTATGGGGAGAAACATCAAATATGTTAGGAAAGTGCTGAAAATTGTATTTTTACACAACTTTCAAAAGATTCGAAGTGCATATTAGCATATTAAAGGCACTAACAAATAATTTAGTGAACAATTCTATTTAAATTGAATTAATAGGATGTTTTCCATGTACTTTCTTTTTTCATATAACACTTATTAACAGCCCATGGAATTAATTTTCAAGAACTGTACTCAGCCATCTGTTCAAATTCAAAACTTCTGCTTGCTCTGGCTTATCTGTCTGGAATAGTAGAACTATATCATTGAAAAGAGAAAGAGAAGTGGGGGAGGAAATTTTAAAAGTAGAAATCGAGACTCTATAGGTAGAATTCAGTTCTACCTATAGAGTAGAATATACAAGTTATTTACTAATGAATATACAAGTTATTTACTAATGAATTAAAAATATGTTTGCCATTATAAGTGCATAATGGTATTCTCCAGTGGAGTTTAGTCTCAAAAGTACTAGGAGGACCTCCTTTTTAACTGTTTGCAATGCTGTCTTCTGAGTGTGGTGCTAATGTGAAGCTCATGGATTTCTCTTTGGTCTGGTTAGTTTTGTTACTTGTTTTATTCCAGGCTTCTGGATGGAGTCCATTGGTGAAGGTCATTGTCAGCCAGTGAGCTATGCCTGGCAAAGACAATTTACTTATCTGTGAAAGAGGCAGTGAAGCAACCCTTGACTCTTGAGAATTTGTTGCTTTTCCTTTTTGCCAAGGGAAGAAACCTAGAAAGTAGACTGAATTTGCCACTGCCCTCTTGGCTTTTGTGCCAAAACACTCATTTGGAAAGTGCTATCTTGGCACCAAAAGATGTAATGAGCTCTTCTGTGCCACCAAAGGAAAAGTCAGTTGTCTGATCTCTGGGTCTTAAGTATTTTCATCTACAAAATTTTTAGTTTGAACTAGATCCTGCATTTGACTAGCTCATTTATCCTCAATTTTCTAAATCATTTCTAATATTTGGGCTAACAAATTTCTGAGCATATGCATTTAGAAAATAGTGTTTGAAGTTGTGGGTGGCTTTCAGGGAAACTAAATCCATCCTGGATTTAGGTGCTGTATTTTTCAATCTGGCCACTGGTTCCAAATACTGCAGATGTGTTTTCTACATTTCAACATTGCCAAGAGACACAGATTTTTATTTCTTAAAGACCTATTTTTAACTTACTTTTCAAACACCAGCTTTTACACTTCACCCCCACAGAATTCACACATTCTTAAAAAGAAGGTGTGCAACTTGAGTCAAGTCTTTTCCTAATTTGTGGAACCTTATTAATTAATAGAGATGGGGTTTTTTTTCTTATTTTTCAGGTAAAAAACACAGCTATATCATCTGTCAGAGTTTTTAGGAAAAATGCATAATTTGTAAGGAAATTGATGCTGGATAAAGTTAGATAATGTTTATACAGGTTAACAATTTATATTATGACAATAATAATATTATGATATTGTCATTATTATTATTACTAGCAGTTTTTAAGTGCTCTCTGTCAGTGTTATTTATTTGCTTTATATATACTATTTAATTTAATCTTCATACACCCTCCCAAATTTAGACATTATTACCATCCCATCTTATAAGTAAAGGAAGTAAGTCTATGTGTGATCTTATTTTTTTTATTTTTTTGAGATGATGTCTTGCTAAGTTGCCCCAGCTGGCCTGAAACTTTTGATCCCCCAGTCTTAGACTCCCTAATCGCTGGGATTACAGGTGTGTGCCACTGCGCCCAGCAGATAATGTGGTCTTAAAAACATCACACCATATTATCTCCCTGCTGTTTATGAGACTCCAAAGAATTGACTGGAAGTTTCTTTTCCTATCATTAAATGACAACATCTAGACCAATATTGTCAGTATATTCAGACAGCCTAAGTTAAATTTAGTATTTATCCTATTCAACAGCTTCTATGAGTAGGGCTCTGGACTTATGTGCTTTGAGGCTTTTAAAATTGGTAAGATGTCATTGTTTCCATCAAGTGTCAAGTAGGTTTGGAAAGACAAATGATTAATGACCTAAATACAAATTTAAAAATGAGATAATTAAAGATCAAAAACTATGATGATTTAGAGGCAAGAGAGATCTGGGAAAATTTTGGCTACCTTTGATGAGAGGATGGCACTGTGATAAATAGAGATGGGTGGAGGTATCTTCCAAGTTGAGGAATTAGCATAGAGGTAAGAATTATTGAGGACAAGAGAGGTCAGGATTGGCCATAGCAGAGTAATATCAAAGGAACCTAGGAGATGGGTCTAGGAAACGTGAAGGAGAAGATGATGAGACTCTGAGACTCTGAGTTTAACAGAAGATATATTGGGAAGATATCAAAGAGGAATGGCCAAATCAGAACTGGACCTTAGGGGATAAAACTGACCCACTTATAGAGGTTGAATAAAGAAGAGATGAACTGAAGATAGAGCCACCAGTACAAAGGGGGAAACAAAGTAGGATTTCAGAAAGTTGTTGGGACAAGAGAGGGGTAATGGATGCTGATATAGTTTGTTTTCCCTACTGACAGCATTGCCCTTTGGAATATCGGAGACACCTTTCACAGTGTCACTCTATATGAATGTGGAGTTGGGCAAGGTGTCACTCTGCTCACCCCATCTCATGATCACAGTAAGGTAGAATGCTTAGGATGTGGATATGTGTATGCACACATATTACCCAACTGGGGAAGGTAGCTAGAGTTGATGAGCCCCCATAATGTGCCAGGCACTGTGCTGAGTGCGTTACATAAATTGAATCCACTTAATCCTCCCTATAGCCTTACAAGGTAGGTACTATTAAAATCTATTAGAGGTGAGAAATTGATCCTGAGATATCTAGTACCATATTTAAAAATCCCCATATTAAGTTAATCTCATAATTAATAAATAAGGATTACTATATCAGTCTTCTCAACTCATGCAAATTATGTAAAATCAATGTGACTTACTTGGCACAGGGTATGTGTAATACACTAACTGTTCGTCTTGGAAGGCAGAGTCGGATCTCAAGGTTCAGGAAGGTAAACTATGATGAAAGTGGGGTGGGCAAAGCCATGAGCAGTCTAAGTCTGAAGTGTGTGGCTTTGCCTCCAGAAAGCAAATCCAAGTAGGATGCTGGCATTGGAGCCCCCAGGAAGAAACTGACATAGAATAACAGAACAGCAAAGGAACTGGGTTCTAAGAAATGACTGGGTTCAATCCTCTTTGCTCTGTACCAATTACTCATTTGACCCTTCTCCGTTTGGTAAGAAAGCTGAGGCCCAGAGAAATGCTGATTGCCCAAGGTCACAGAGCTAACCTTCTGGCTCCCAGGAGGAATTCTTTCTTCTATACCTCAGGGGCAATATGCTGGAGAATGGACAGGAAGGCCAGGGAGGGCCAGAGGATGCCATACTGTAGAAACCAGCATGGAATGGCAAGCTGGCTTTCAGTTTACCTGGCACTTGGCACAACCTGGCATCTTGGATCCGTGAGTGAAGTCTTCTGCCTTCCCTGGGCTCTCTCTTTCTGTGTTATGAACCATCCAGTGGGCACATATCCCAGCTCATAACCCCCCACTGCCCTATTTACTGCCTGGGAGTTTTTTCAGCTGCGGTGCCAATCATCTTAGCAGCTTTAGAGAGCAAAGAAAAGATTCACCAAGAGACTGAGTCTCAGAATAGTTCCAAGTCAACTACAGAGTGACAGGAGACAGTACTGGCTCCCAGGAAGAACAGCTTTTTGGCTCTACCCGCCACCCCAGGCCATGCCACCAACTAGGTCAGCACACTAGCACTGCAGCTGATAATGGATTTTCTATTCGGTTTAAGGAGAAAGCTATCTGTTTAGGATACATATGCCAGATGAGAAGAAATACAAAGATATTGTAGAAAGCCAGAATTAAAATAATCATTGTTTACAAGAAGTTTTTATCATAAGATTAATTTCATAGATATGTGAAGTATGTATCTGTACAATACATGTTATTCCCAAATTCAAATTTAAGAAACTAAAGGTTAGAAAAGCTAAGTAAGTTGTTCAGGAGGAACTGGGATCCAGTGCTGGAATCAGTTCAGAATCCATGTTTTTTGAACCACCAAAAGAGGAGGTTGGTTTATAAATCAATAGGAAGTGCCAGAAAGCAACCCTTTTCCCAGCCCAAGGCTTGGCAAACTGGAACCTGCTTATGAAGACTGTTTAAATGCAAATTTCTGGATGCCACCTCCAGAGATTCTGATTCAACATTCTGTGACTCAGTTTTTCATTTTTATCAGACTCTAGTGAGCCTCACTTTGAACATCCCTGCTCATGACAAGCTGTACCTCCACTTGGTCTCAGTAAGTCTAGAGTCAATCTCAAGATTTATCAGTGCCTCCTCTCCAGGCTCAGTTACTTCTTCCTCAAATAATGCTGTGACTCCTCTTCCCATAAGACTTGCCAGATTTCAGCTCATATTTGCTCATTCTGTCACTCAGGTGACAGAATCCGTGATTCAGGTGATCTATCCATGATTGCCAAAAGACAGCCCTGTGCTATTGGCATCTTCTCTCTTGTGTCACTTGGCTTTATCCTAAGACTATTGTGATGATGAGCACAGCCAAAAGCCTCTTTGGAGGGATTCTTTGTTTCCCTGAGAAAAAGGAAAGAAAAGGCATTTATTTCAATTTTCCATGGAAGAAGCCTTAGTAACTTCCAGACTCAAGTCTCCTATAAAAATCAATTAACATGGTAGTACTTTTTATTTCAAACAGAATGGAGAAGATGAAGATGAAGATGAAAATGAACATGAAGAAGATGAAGATGAAGAGAAGGAGGAGGAGAAGGAGGGGGAGGGGGAGGGGAGAGGAGGAGATTCTGTAACAACTGGCAGCCCTGAGGGTGTGTGACAGAACTGTGATTTCAGTCTAGGTCCTCCTGGAGCATGGCACAGGAAAGAACTGTCTGGAATTCTCTTTGACCCAGCTTTTGACCCAAGAATTTTTGAAGCAAAAGTACACATAAAACTTTCTTCCTTGTCCATTCTGCTGATGTTGTACAGGCAAATGCAGACAGGTACCATTCATTATCTGCGTCAGGGGAGTCAAAGATGGGAAGGGATTTCATACTGCTGAGCTGTTGAGAAGTCAGGTTCCTTCAGTGCATGGTGGTGGTGGTGGTGGTGGTGGTGGTGGTGGTGGTGGTGGTGGTGGAGGTCGTGGTGTGTGTGTGTGTGTGTGTGTGTGTGTGTGTGTGTGTGTAAGAGGGAGAGAGAGAAAAAAAACACACTTTTCTAAAAAATCATGGCATGGAATGGAGATTTACCCACTCTCATAAACCCCTGTATATCTCAGTGTTCTTATGTGGAATTATGGGGCCAACTGAATCCAATAACTAGAAGAAACTAGCCTACTATACAGCTAGACTATATATATGTATGCATATGTATATCTATATAGTTAGCGTTCACGAAACACTGAGAAGAGGTGAGCTGATGGAGTCTAGAGAGAATAAAGATGACAAGAGTCCAGGGATCAGGGATATTTAGGCAGGCAGATGGTAACATAACAGTTTGGGTGCTTGAGTCAGCAGCTAAGGGGATAGGGATTTGGGGATTTGAAATGAACCATAACATGGGTTATCAGCAGATGAGCAAGGAAGAGGTGTCTGAGTCAAGAAGTCAAATGAACCGGATCTGGGCATCTCAGGTCACATTCTGAGTCCATGAGGAGGAGGCCTGCAGGCCAGCTTGTCCCTCCTGCTTTCTGCAGGCAGGAATCCTCAAGTGGGTCACAAACCATTCATCTGAAAATTTGTCCAAGGAGCAGCAATTGCACTCTGAAGAGAATTTTAAACTGGGGGAGGGGGAATAAGTGTTCTGTGATTATCTTTTATACAAAGATCCCCAGGTGCAATTGTATAGTTGAATATGCTGAGTTTATTACTGATTGCAGCAAGTTAAGAACACACACCACAGGGAACCAGGAGACATCCCACTAAGAGGATTCTAGAAAGGACTTATAGGATTGAGGTTTAGGTTGGGTGATTTGAAAGAAGGTTTAAGGAAGTAAGGGGTCTCTTGAGATCAGATAATGTCAGAAAACAAGGACAGTTCTATAACTAGATGTCTTGTAAATCTTGTCTCTAGACTAGAATGAGATTAAACTCTAATGGGGAAGTAACAGTCACTCATCTTAATCAAGAGAGCTAAGTGTTTGGTTATTTGTGAGTGGCACAGTGATCTTGTTTTTTGTGCTTAAACAAAATTAGGTATACCTTTTTGTGTCTTCCTTTATCATGATCTAGCATGACCTTGTCTGAAGTTGGTATTCTGAGAGGTTGTTTATGTCTAACAGGAGAATAGCATTTCCTCATCGTGAGTGTCAGACCAGCCTCTGGTTGTCAGGGGCTGCTGTAGCTGCTGCTGCTGCTGCTGCTTTCATTTGCTTTGAGAGCTTCTAATATAAGTTAGGTTTTATCTTTTTTTTTTCTCATTGAAACAACTGAGGCTATGTCTATGCAAAAGTCCACATCACTTTGATAATGAGGGAACTCAAAGACTTAATGAAACCATAGCCTAGTCAGGCATAGGGGCAGGCATCTATAATCTCAGTATTTGGGAGGCTGAGGCAGGAGTATCACAGGTTCAAGGCTAGCACATGATAACTTAGGAAGACCCTGTTTCAAAATAAAAAATAAAAAGTTCTGAGGTCTAGTTACAAGTGGTAGAGCCCCTCTAATTTCAATCTCCAACACACACACACACACACACACACACACACACACACACACACACACAAAATAATGTAGCCTAGGGTTTGCTTACTGCAAGTGCAGACTCTTCAAATAGAGCCATATTGACAATCAATTTAACTTTATTTCTTTGTGATCTTAAGTTTCCCTCTACATCATTGGGCACCCATTGGAATTAGTTGATATATATAAAGAATCCCAGGTAGAGGAGATTGACATGTTGGGGGCAGAAAGGAAATGTGAAAACACACCTGTTTGCAAAAGTAATTGCTGATCCTTTAAGATTTGTGAATATTTCCACTTTTTTTTCCCAAGATTTCACCTCTCATTCAGGGTGCAAAGAAGCAGAAGATGGGATAGCAGAGTATTCAATTTTTTTTCGACCTAATTTTGTTGTTACCCTTTTTGCCAGGGGGAGGTATGTTTTTTTCGGCTTGTTTGAATAGGTGCCCCTTAAATCTAATGGTCCCGATATTTGTGTTGAGTGTCCTTGGTGGATACAGCTTTGGGTAACTGATCTACTGATTTCTAAGGGTGATTCTGACAGGTATAAATTCTTAGTTGAGTGAGGTGATATAAACCAAATCCTCTCTGCTGAAAGAAAAAATGAGTAGGAGTTGCTTTCAACGCACCCTACTTAAGCAAATTGTTAGACAAATCTCCATCAACTTCTAACAACGCTGTAGGCAATGACAGTTCAGCTTTTAACTCACTGCATTTGGCTGATAACATGTTTTCTTCCATAGTAATTTCAATATAACAACAACAATAAAAAGCTTGGAATAGGAAATTTTCTCAGAATACCTGACCTTGGAAGATTTTAGAAGAAAATACTGCATGCATTGCTTGCAGACACTAATGTTTGGCTTCATTGATTACAGCACAGATCTTCTGGCTCTCACTCAGTATGTCTGGGATTGTAGCCTATTGCTAATTAACTTATTTTAAAGCACTAAAAATAATGAGACAAGTATAGCTAGAAACTTGCTTTTCATAATTGATTTTTTTTTTTTTACAAAATTCACAAGTATAGCTTGGATTTTTGCTTTAAAATATTCCTTCCTCCCACCCCCTCATCACTGCTTATTTCCCTGTAGAAAGACCAAAAAAAAAAAAAAAAAGGTTACAAGTTGTTTCTGAGGCTGTGACATCCTATCTGGAAGGAGCTGCATGTGGCAGTGAGATGGTAATGTGTGACTTCATTAGTGAAAGCTAGAAGCACAGGCTGCCCTTTAGAAATGTATGTGAGATCTGGCCAGCAAATTCACTGTGTGGCTGCTAGTTGCCTGAACACAGAACGTAAAAGCAGTAGTGTTTATTATTTAGCTCAGGCTTAGAAACCTGTTTCAAACTAAAGAATAAAAAATAGGGCTGGGGCTGTAGCCCAGAGGTAGAATCCCCCTAGGTTCAATCTCCAGTACTACAAAAAAAAGAAAAAGAAAAGAAAATGAAATGAACCAGTCAAGAAAACAGATAGCACAATAATGTTGTCAGAAGCTATTTATGAATATAGGTCTTCCTGTTTTCATGGCTCATTTTTGAGAAGCTTAATTCAGGTTGCCTATTTTTCCAAATAAAAAAATTGCAATAATTATCTTGTAATGAATAGATTACAAGGGAAACCTGGTAAAGTGCACAGTTCAACCTGTGTTCCCTCTGTCAATAGAGACCATATGGAGACTCCAAATACACGCAACAGATCTGTTCTTAAGTAGCCTGCAAATTTAGTTTATTCTCACATTTACATTTTTTGACTAGTCATTAAAGGATTAAATACTGAATATGACACCATTTCCAGTCACAAGCGAAGCAGAATGCCACAGGCATTTCTATCTGGTCTTAAATGAATGGAAGAGAATTTCACATGCTTGTATGCACACAACTCACTGTTGCCGTGTGCTTATATTTCAATACTTCACCTGTGTTTCCACAGGTTGGTTATCCCCAGATGGAGTGTTGCCAAGGACTCTTGTATCTGATAAAGATGAAGAAGCTCCTTAGTGTCATGACATTTTGATGTCTCCGTGACATGGGCTGTGTATGAAAAGGCTGTTTTAGTGACACACTATTTTCTACTCAAGTTAACCCAGGGTTGAGTCTGAAAATGTTTATGTGGTATGTGTGTGTGTGTGTGTGTGTGTGTGTGTGTGTGTGTGTGTGTGTGTGTGTATGTGTGTATTGAAAAGAGGGAGAAAAAGTAATGAAAGTAAGTAGTAAAACCTAGTCTTCTCTCAACACCAATAAAATTATATTTCTTCCTGCTCATAAAGAAAAGAAGGATTTTGCCTGCTGCTTATCTCCCAGTTGAGGATAGAGATAATGGTGTCTTATGAATGCTAACTTACCTAGTATGGTACTTTCTTACCTAAGTTCATGACCATCCTACAATATGCATTTATATTCTTTTGATTTGCTCTGGACTTCATGTTTTCTCTTAGTGTTTTACTTGTGGGATTTCTTTGGTCATGTAGTTGTGAAAGTTTTGTTTTGTTTCCAATGTTTTCTATCTGTGATGTTTTAGGATCTTAGTCTATTTTTAAATTTTTTGTTGTACTGGGGATTGAACCCAAGGGACTTCTACCTCTGAACTAGACTCCTAGCCTTATTTCATTTTTTATTTTATTTTTCTTGCTAAGTTGCTGACATTCGAAGTTGCTGAGACTGGCCTCAAACCTGCAATCTCCCTGTCTTACCCTCCCTAGCCCTAAGATTAAGGAAGTGCACTTTTTTGTGACTCTTGTTAAAATTTCAGAGAAAACTTATTTATGGTAGAGTGAAAAGGAAAAGAAAGCCATAGAGTTACTTGGTAACTAAGATGGTATTTATGCTATGAATTTAGAGAATTAAGTCTTCTCTTTTACAAAGTAGGTCAAAGTCGTTTTTCTCAGCGTCCCAGAACTCTCCAGGTTACCCAAGGACAGAAACAAGAATCTATTTATTGAGTCGGTCAGTCACTCAACCAATAAGAACATATTAAGAATGTGCTGAGGACTTGGAGTAGGGACAAGAAAGTATGATATAGTATCTTTTAAAATGTTGCTTCACCATCCTTGTCCTTCAGCTATAGGACAATCTCCTGGAAGTGGGAAATTCGCATAAGAGACCCACTAGAGAAGGGTGCAAAACATAGTTTGCAACTGAGCACTAACATTTTGACCTGTAGTTGATATATCGTATAGGGGCTCAGAGGAAATACATGCCCAAAATGACTTCTCTAATATCTCAGTACAATGATACATTGACCTTTCCTGTTTTTTCTTTTCTTCAAAAAATCATAATTTTGTGTCCAAATATTTTGAACACATCTATTTTATTTACTCAAATGTGATCTACTCTTGTGGCTGTATAATCATTGACTATAGAAAAAGCATCTTTTCTATTGTGGAAAATTGTGCTTGGCTTTGGGAACATTTCCAGACAATAAGGTTCAAACTAGGTCAACAAGCAAGAGTTCTGTGGAGGTTTAAAAGACTTAGCCACAGACATACTCTTTGTGTGTTTACTGATATTAGTGACAAAGTATAGGAAGAAGGTAAAGATGAAACCATCCTGCAAAAAGACTGTCTCCCAACCACAAAATTTACCAAGTTTCCTGACAAAATTGGATAACCATATGCCACATGTTTTATTTTAAAAATTCAAGGCCAAAAACTATGCTTTCGGACTTGACACTCTGTCCTGCACAGTTTATATTCCAAGATACATTCCTCGATTACCAAAAGTCCACATTTAATGAAGTACATTCCTTCCCATATGGAATTAACTTGACAATTCAATAGGGAGCCACTGTTGGGACTGCTGAAAGATAGCTGAAAAGCAACTTTTGAAAAATGCGATTGGCCTATTACTGTATTTTTCCTTGCTACTTCTCAGTTTTACAATAAGAAGAGACAGTTTTGTAGTAACTTGACTGAATAATAGTGCAGGAAGTCCCAGCTGTCCTGGCCCCACTGTCTCTGAGCTCTAATAATACGAGTTGTACTAGCACCTCTGACTAAAGAGTGCTCATATTTTAAGTTGCTTAATTTTTCTGCCAATTAGACTTTTAAGATGTCAAGTGCATCTCCAGGCAGATTCTGTGACAATTTAGAATTCTTTAATAAAGGAGCCTAAGGCAAAGGGTAATTTTCAAGTGGACTATAACATGGAAAAAATGTCACTGTTTGATTATCAAAGAAAAATACATGTACACATTCTTGTTCATGGAAACATAAGGACGCATATTAATTTTAGCACTGATTGTTGTGAGACTGGGAATCAGAATTCTCAGCCTTAGAACAGGGTTTCTAGGCCTTTGAAAGGCTGATATTTGGACAAAGGAATTATTTCTTGTACATGGTAGGGTGTTCAGCAGCATCCCTGGCCTCCACTCAATAGATTCTAATAGCACCTCAACCAGTCATGATAGTAAAAAATGTCTTTCAGACATTGACAAATTCTCCCCACCCAGGGAGGGGCACGCTGGCCTGGTGATGTTGCAGAACAAAAGATCTTGTGACAGTTAATAACTTTCCCCAGAGCTTAGTTTCTTTTTTATATATACTCTTATTAGTGTGATACAATTATGCATCATAATGAGAGTCATACATGCTCTATTACTTGGTGTATTTCTCTCTGCATCCCCCCGATAATTCTTTTATGTGTTAAACAGATGAGAACAACTACCCAGGGGTTAAAGAAACTTTAAAAAATGAGTTATATAGCTAGTGTTCTGTTTTAAAAAGATTAACAAAACTTATACATTTTTAGTATCTGTTTTCACCTTCCTGTTAGTCATCTGGGGAATTTAGTCATCTATCCAAGTGATGCTGAAGCAATTTTAAGACTAATTTAGTGGGTGGGAGGTAAATCTTTATCCTTTCAAGGTGAATTGGTTTCTGCAATAACCCGAACTCATTCAAAGCCAAGTTCAGTAAATAAGATAGGTGGGCAACGAGTCCAAATCCCAGTGGAACCATAATGAGATCGATTTTTTCATGTATGCCTCATGAACAGACCCTCAAGACAATATTAATAGAAGAGTCATAAAAAGATTTTGAATCATCCTGTCATTGGGAGGAGAAATGCACAAACATCTCTATGGATAATAACTCTGAATTCTAGCTAACTTTCAGCTTTGGAAGTTTGGAGGTGTTTGTTAAAACATTCCATTACTTTAGAGTAATACCTCATAGAATAAGAAAATATTCTGGGTTGTTGAAAAAATTTCTTTCTGTAGATATGTTTATTATTATTATTTGCATTTCTTGGATCCAATAGACATTTACAGAGCTTTTATAGAGTCTGCAAATGTCTGTACTTTGAGATGACCAACACATTATTTCTGGTCTTCAAGGTGGCTACTTTCTAGTGGGAGAGATAGATTCATAAAATTTTTGAATATAATGTTGTGAAAGATTTTCAACCCAACATTGCTGGATATGAACTATGTAAGTTGTGAGAAGTCACTTAATTTCATCTGCTTCAGTTTCTTGATCTGCACAATAACTTATCAATAAGCATTTGGTAAATAATATTATAATAAAGTTATCAGTAACCTTTATTCCCTCTTCTATCACCAATACTCTAATTCTATGGTAACAATGATAGTTTTGTTAATATATGTAATATCATATTTTGTAAGGGAAATATGATCATATCATATCTAAGTACTAACCACTACTTTCATTTGAATCATTACCAAAACAGGAAGAGATGCCCAATTAGACATTTATGAACAGCAACTATTGGCAGATATGACTTGTTACTAGTAACTCACAATTGAAGAAGGATCATAAATGGAAAGGATTTATCCTTACCTTCTTGTGCCCTTGGTTGACCAGAACATGTTTTATCCTAGGAAAATAGCCAGCAGTGGAAAGTAAAGTAAAATGTCTATATTCAAAACTTAATTTGTAAATCTTTGTAATTTAAATTATTGCATTGTTATAAAAATATGAGTGACACCCATAATGCTAGAGTAAAATTTGTCTGACTTTCAGGATGTCTGCTTCTAACTTCAACATCCTCAATCGTAAGATAAAGAGATTCGAATTGGAAATAATACATTTCAAATGAGTACAACAGGCACATTGTATAAGTTCTTAAGTTCTTGTTGTAGTCCCCCTAACAACTGAATGGTGCGTCTCTTTTCATTTCTATTTCACATATGGAAACAATGAGGCTTAGCTCACCCAGCCTCACACAGCAGCTATAGTGGAGCTGGGATTCAAACGTAGAACATAGGTCTGTACTTCTTTTTTTTTTTTCTTCTATCCCCTCTATATCCTCTCTACTTTTTGAATTGTGTGTTATGAAGATCTGAAATTGGGTGATTCTTTCCATAAGTAAACCAAAGCAGTAATATGAAACTATCACATATTTGCTAACAAGTTCAAAATAAAAGAGAAAAATGTTTATTTCTACTTCCAAACTGGAAGCATTGCCATTCAGAATATTTATAATCCCCAGAGTTCCATGCATAGAGAAAAATATAATTTAATTTTCAGATTATCTCTTTGGTTAATGTGCCAAATGAGATTGTAACATTAAAAACACGTGTGGGGATCTGTTTGATCTGTTAGGTGTCTTTACCCATAGAGCAGCCACCTCCATCTCTAGTTTTCAACTTTCATCTGCAAGAACCCTGATGTTTCAGCAGTTTGTGTATTAAATTATGATAATTAGTTCAATATCAGTATGGCAAAATAGGTGGAACATTCATTTTAAATGTATTATTTCTGTGTCATATAATTTTTTTCAAATCATAGTGAATTGCAGAGCTATATATTAAACAATAGCCATGAAATGGGCTTCTAGCAGAGAGGGGAAAAGCAGCCTATTTATTTGCTTATATTTATTTATTTATTTTTTTTTTTTTTGCGGTACTAGGGATTGAACTCAGGGGCATTTTACCTCCGAGCTATACCCCCAGCCCTATTTTTTATTCTTTATTTTGAAACCGGGTCTAAGTTGTGGAGTGCCTCACTAGGTAGCTGAGGCTGGCCGCAAACCCGGATCCTCCGGTCTCAGCCTCCCGAATGCTGGGATTACAAGCGTGCGCCACCACGCTCAGCTTGCTTATATTCATTTTTAATTTCTTCATTTGTTCTCCCTTCTGGGAGTGAGTGAGGGAGGGTCTCTCTTGTTTGCTTCATGAAGTGCCAGTGTGCCTTTAGTAGCCCAGAGCATTCTCTCCCACCACAACGCTGCCTCTATCTGACTGTGCCACTTTTCACTGTGTGATCCTAGGTGAGTTTCTTAACTCTCTGAGCCTCAGTTCTTCCTCTCTAATATGATGATAAAAATACACCTGTCTCAAGGCATTGTGAAGCATAAGGTAATAATCATACAAAGTATGCTGGGTATGTAGCTTGTCGGAGGAGCACTTGGATTTAATCCCTGCTACTGCCAAAAAGAAAAAAAAAAATCATACAAGGTGTTTAGCTCTGTCCCTGTTGCATAATGAGTGCTCAATAAATATAGTTAACACATTTTTTTGTTAAACACTGAATGGTGCTCTGCTAAATTAAAAGACTAAATAATTATCTTTGAAAACCTAATATCCTAGAAAATTATTTTATTGTTGGGAACAATTAAGTTTATAAAAACTTTATTGTAATCTAACTTATTATGATGATTTGGCATTTTAATAGATGTGGGCACACATAACAACTCCCTATACTAATTATAAGTTGCTATATGACCATCTCATCAGATATCTTGGGGGTTAATTTTTCTGACACTAATAGTATAGATTTTATTATTATATTATTGATTTCCATTATGTTTATCATTATTTTTATTGGGTTATGATTATTTTAGGATCTAAGCATAGATCCATTACAGTGATTCTATGCATCAGTTTAACCAGTGAGATATTGCCATCTACGTGCATTCAAGCTCCTTCCCTGGAGACTCTGCAGTGGGTCTGGACCCCAAGTTATTCCAATGTCAGGTAAGCCTTGAGGACTGCAATTGACTAGATCAGGAACTCCTTGAAGACAAGAACCAAGCCAGGCATGGTGGCACATGCTTGTAATCCCAGCATTTGGGAGGCTGAGACTGGAGGATCTAAGTTCATGGCCAGCCTCAGCTGCTTAGTGAGGCCTTCTGCAACTTAGTGAGACCCTGTTTCAAAATAAAGAATAAAAAATAGCCTGGGGCTGTAGCTCAGAGGTAGAATGCCCCTAGGTTCCATCCCCAGTACCACACACACACACAAAAAAAGACAAGGAGCACTACTTCTTCCATTCTATATCACCTAAAATCCCTAGTAGCTGTTAAGTATGTCTTAGTCTTTTTAGAAGTCAGCTATCATGGAAGATAATAAAAGAGAAACTGAGTTACATATTCCAAGCAGATTCTACATCTTACATGTTTTTTTTTTAAAAGGAGAACTAATGTTTGGAAAATGTATAATCATTGGCTGGTGATACTTTATGATTATAACAATTTTTTCTTTGATAGAAGTTTTTCCTAATATTCAGCTTCTAGTATTTTTCCAACAGTTACCTTGCTTTATTCCAGGGAAGAAAGAGTAGACACAATTTAAAAAATAGTTTAAATATCTGTCCTTCAGAGAGAAGTTGGTGGGTTGGACTGGCTGGATAATGTTGACAACTCACTGTCCTGAGAAAGGCATGTTGTTGTCATTAACCACATTTCTATTATTCAAAAACATCAACCCAGCAGATTCTGTTGCAAGTAAGCATATGTCCATCTCAGGGTTAGGTCAAGCATGTCTGCATATACATATATGCAGTTATAGTAAAACTGAAAATGGTTCATGAAGTTGTTTCTTGGATCTCTGTCACCCTTGGTGATAATTTACTGTGATTGGGGTAATTGTATAGATAATTCTCGTAGCCAATGGTGGGCCCCTGTGAGGCATGAGTTTTCCCCACCCCTCTGCAGCCCTTCCTGTTTGCTATGTAGCTTGAGCTAACAGCATGCAACCCTCCAGATGGCATGGCCTGGTGAGTCCTCTTTGTTCAGTCCCATGAGCAGTGACATGGGAAAGTAGAAATCTCTCTTATCTCATGGGTTTCACTTAGTCAGGATGTTTTAGTGAGCATGCGAGTATGTTTTTAGTAAACAATAGCAGAAAGATTTGTTACATGAAAAAATGTAAACTGGATTAAAATAAGAAGCCATTCCCATTTTTATAAGAGGAAACACATATTTTGAGATTTATTGGTACTCTCAATAACCAGAAGTTTAATTTTTGTGTTAATTAAAGAACAAGTAAAAGGAATTACTCAAAAGCTCGTTAAAAACAGCATCTGAGCTGGGCGTGGTGGTGCACACTTGTAATCCCAGCATTTGGGAGGCTGAGACTGGAAGATCCGGGTGCCCCTGAGTTCAATCCCCAATACCGCAAAAAACAAACAAACAAACAACAACAACAACAAAAAAAAAAAAAACAGCATCTGATGATTGATGGTGCCTATGTTCTTAAATCTGCACTCACAAAATGACTTGCCCAAAGTCACCTCACTAATTTTTAACCTAGAATCAAAATCTCCTGTAATCACACCCAGTTGTTTTCTTCGATGACAAGAAGCCATCTCTTAATAGCAGCATTGACCCTTGCAATAAATCCTTAGAGACACTGAGGTACTCAGGTCTTTTTTGAGAAGAAATTGAGTAGCAAAGATAGCCCCATTTTACAAATAACCATTTCATCTAAGTTAAAATCAAAGGTGAATGAAACCACTCAACATCTAAAAGAAAAAGTCACTAGTGGTAAAATAAGTAATACCTGATGTGTGGTGAGCAGAAGTTAATCTCTTATTCCTAATATCCTCTTTGCCTGTCCCAAACCTCAGCCTGTCCAACACTCTCCTGTGCCACTCATTTGGAACAAGACTATTGTCTAACATGAAACCCACTCTTGTGACTACATGACATAGAAGTCATTATTAGATGAATGAAAGCAATGCAAAATACTCTTTCCCTTTAAATGTATACAGTCTGCATCAAAACAATTTAAAAAAATCCTTAGGCATGGTCTTCCAGTTTCCCTAGCTGATATTGATGTTCTCTCCAGGAGTGGCAGGATGAGGGTTTGGATGGAGCATAAATGAACATTGACAGTCCGTACATACTGAGTTACAGAACTAGGTGGAACTTCAGGTTGAAGCAGGAGCATAGAACTTGCAATAGATGTGGACTATGATGTTATTATTTCAGACAAGTGTTTATGCCTGGGAAGATTATTATGCAAGCTGAAAGTGTGCTAAAGTTCATTGCATTTTAAAATATGATTCCCAAAGAGAGAAGAATCATTTATATCACATAATCTAGATTTTGCATTAAGAGCTGTGATACATACAACTCCACAGGTATTCTCTGTATGTCATAGATCTGAGGGATTGTCTCTTCTCCATTCTTGGTAGACTTAGTTTGGGTGTTGGGCCAATGGAAGAAACTGGTGTTAGGAAATGGAATGAACTGTAGAACAGGGAGGTTTGTCTTGGAGTAAACAGAGACTCCATCAGGGTATCAGAAGTACGGTGTGTGCCTGTCTGTATTCTCATGGGATTTATTTATTTAGTCATAGAGAACTGCAAGTATCTGCAGGTATGAGAAATCACACAGTACACTCAGGAAACTGCAAGTGGTTCTATACACTGAAGCACAGCATTTGGCATTACAGTAAGAGATTAGTCTAGAGAAAGAAAAGGGAGTGTATCATACAGAATCTTTCTTTTATTTCACACTAACAAAAGTAAGAGTTTTCCTGAGAAGACTGGAAACTAATTGAAAGGTTTTATATAAGCAAGTAATAGGATCAGGTTTGGATTTAGACAAACCACTCTTTCTACAGTAGAGGGAATGATTTTAAGTGAGATGATATTTCATGCAAGGAGACTAGAGAAGATTTCCTAGACTCAAATTCTCAGTGGAACAGAGACTTAGTATATCTTTGCTCCCTAGGCTCTAGATTCATAATAGGTAGACTTTGTTTTTCACTAACTGAGACTATGTTTATAATTTAGACTTCATATAATGATAGACTAAATTAAGATGTGGCAATAGGGATTTGAACTGTGGACAGAGATTCTGAATATGTTAGTGAGGCAAAATCTACAGGAAGAGAATTTATTTATAAATACTGGGGAGGGAAGGAGTTAGAGGAATAAAAATAAAAATAGGTTTCTGGCTTGGTTAACTTGTGACACCATTCACTGAGGTCAGAAACATTGAATATAGACAGGTTGAGGGAGGGGAGATGGCGAATTACTTCAAATGTGTGAAAGGTTTGTAGGGCATTTGAATCATGATGATCATAAGGCATCCTGGGCAGGAGGGTCCTATTCCTTAGGGTACAAAGAGAGGTCTAGCTACAAAATCAGCCTGCAAGGTTGCAATTATACCTAAAACTATGGGAATAGTGAGATCACTGAGGAGAAAATGAGAATCCAAAAAAGTGGATGGAAGCCTGACAATCATCAACATTATGAGCTCAGGGAGAAGAAAAGTGGTAGCAGAAAAACACAGGAGGGCCAAGAGTTGGAAGAAAACAAAAATCGAGGCTGGAAGGAGTGTGGCTTCTTGAAATCCAAAGGATATTATTTAAGGAAAGGGCATGTATTCTGGAGATAGAAGATATAAAGATAAGAGAAACAGTCACTCTCTGGAGAAGTTCAAATTTGAATGAAAGAGGAGACAAATAAATAATTCAGAACCATTAACACCCACAATGGACATAATAAGGTTTGCTGGGGCCCAGAGGAAAAAGTGTCTGTATTAAACACTCCATTTCTAAGTACCCAACTGAAACAAACAATTTCTTACCAAGCGAGGGGTTCATAACATAGCATAACTCTATATTTTACCTGACAATTTGTTTATTATGTTTCCCTTCAATGAAGTTGAAGATTCACAATAATCTATTGAAGTATGAATTTTTGGCTATTCTACTCACTCCTGTATCCCCATCTAAAAACAGTGTTTGACCTATAGGAGATGCTCAACAAATATTTCTTGCATGCATAAAATGCCAATCATGCAATTGGTATCAATGTCAGATCATATCTTAGGAAAGCCTACCTGGATAGAATTCCTGATATGAATTTATTTTCTTGAGTTTTGCTTTCTCCCTTAAATGCTGAGCACTCAAAATATTGGTTTGTCAGCGGGTTCCATTATGCAGTGTTTTAATTAACTAAGAATTCACTGAGTTGTGAGAATTACTCAATACATCTACTAATCTTTTTAGCTATGATATGTATGTCCTTAAGTCATTTGAGAAAATATGCACACTTTCTTGCTTTATAATTTATTTTTATTAAAGATTTCTCCTTTAGATAAATCCAATTATTCTAAGCCATCTACAACCAGTGATAAAATGATGAGAATTTCTTCAAGTTAACTCCATTCATTTAGAACTCTTCTAGAAAAGTACCTGAAACTTATTTTCTCTGCTACAAAAAGAGTGATTTAAAAAAAATTCTCACTTTAATTTCCCTAAACAAAGCATTTTTCATATGTCAACAATTGTTCAGATATGTGTATGACTTTTATTTGGGTAACACAAAAGACAGCTGAGTTTTAAAATTTTTAGACTTTACTAGTAAATAAATCCTAATAGAGAAAAGTGGTTTAGGTAATAGACTGTTACCTTTATTCCAACTATGTGTGTTAAGAAAAATGGCTGAGATTTAAAAGCAGGCTAATTACCATTCATTCATTTCTCCAAGAGCAGTCGCTTCTGCCAGAATTTGCTAGACATTGTCAATTGATTTAAAGTTAAATAAGATGTTTCTTTTCTCGGGAATCCAGGGATTTTCAAGAAATTTCACAAAGTGATTTTTAGAAGGAATATTAAGGTAGAAGGAATACCATCTTCAAATCATAGGTGTGAAATAGGAAACAATGTTGATGTTCAAGATGTTTAGTAGATCTTAAATCTAAGTTCATGTGGGGGAAGGCTAGATAAAATAACCAGATGTTTAAGGGAGGTCAGGTGATATAGACCTTTGCATGCTGAGCCTTTCAATTCACAAAGGAGACATGGTTCTTTTTTCATAATTTCAAATATGTATAAGCACAGAGATAGAATATCTGTGGCTATTACTCATACTATGACCAGTATAATCCTAAGCCAAGTTCATTGATTAAAATTCTCAGGATCTGACTATTGCTGGTATGTTAGTTTTCTGTCACTGTAATAAAATACCTGAGATAATTAATTTATAAGGAAGGAAGGTTTATTTCAGCCAATAGTTCTGGAGGTATGAGTCCATGGCCATTTGGCTTCATTGCTTTTGAGCCTGTGTTGAGCTAGAACTTCACCGTGGGGAATGTGTGGTAGAGCAGAGCTGCTCACCTTTTGGTCGCTGAAAAGCAAAGAGACAGGAAGGGGTCAGAGTCCCAACATTCCTTCTAGGGCATGTTCCAATGACCTACTTCCTTCCACTAAGCCCCACCTCTTTCTTTTTTTTTTTTTTTTTCGGTACTGGGGATTGAACCCAGGGGCATTCTACCTCCGAGCTACATCCCTAGTCCTATTTTTTATTCTTTATTTTGAAACAGGGTCTTACTAAATTGCGGAGTGCCTCACTAGGTAGCTGAGGTTGACCTCAAACCCATATCCTCCAGTATCAGCCTCCCAAATGCTGGGATTACAAGTGTGCGCCACCACACCCGGCTTAAGCCTCACCTCTTAAGAGTTGGTCACCTCTCAATAATGCTAAGGTGAAGACCAAATTTCTAACAGAAGGGCATTTGGGGGATATTCCAGATCCAAACTATAGCAGTACATAACAGACCTTGCTGGGCCTTGTTAGCTCACATAAGTCAATGTTAAGGTAGATAAAAAGGTAAACATTATTTAGTTCTGAAATGAGATTGTCACCATGAAAATTATTTTGTCCTTTTTGAAAATGTTTCCTCAAAAAGAATAAGTGGCATATTTCTGACTTTTTTAAAGCATGAAAGTGAAGCATGGAAGCAGAGGATATGAATTAATTGAAAAATAATGTAACTTAATCTTAGAATCTTAATACCAATATTTTTTTGTCCTTAAATTGTAATAGGCAATTGCATTATCATTAACATTGCTTGCTCATTAAGTGAATAAATAAGCAATATAGCTACTCATTGAATGAATGAACAAGCAATCTACTACCCTGTACCAGTGAGAACCATGGGATTTGAGAACTGGAAGGGATGTTAATGGCTCTCCTTAGAGTAACCTCACTTTAAAAATACTGAGGCCTGTGCGCTAAAGAACAATTCAGCAAAGTTGGACCTAAAATCCAGTCATTGGATTCTCAATCCAGTAGCCTCTTTCCACTATAATTCTTCTTGAGATTGAGATAATATTTTTGAACTGTCTTTCATGAGTCCAAAGTAAGGAGTGGGGTAAGAGTTTCACATCCCTTATATGCATTGAAATCTACCATGTACTCTGGCCCTGTGTCAGGCTTGGAAACACAATGGTGGGCAAAAAGAAATAGGATCTCTGTTATCTTGAAACTGGAACACCAATGGGAAGACAGCATTGTAATACTGTAGAGTCACACTGATGTGAATGACAAGTTGTGAGGAGTGACAAGTGGGAAAGGTTCATGGACCAATAAAAACACCTGTGAGAAGAACCTAAAGAGTCAGGATATCTTCTAGTTTTCTAGTTTGGCTTTTTTTTTTTTTTTTGGTCTTATGAAAAATCAAAGTGCAGAGCACAGTGGGGAATGCCTGTAATCCCATTGACTTGGGAGGCTGAGGCAGGAGAATTGCAAGTTTGAGGCCAGTTTGGGCAAGGTGGAGAGACCCTGTCTCAAAGTAAAAATTTAAAACAGGCATGGTGGTATAACTCCATAATAGAATGCTTGTTTCACATGTGCAAAGTACTGGATTCAATCCCTACTTCCATAAAAACAGCAACAACAACAAAAAGATTAGAGCAAGTTTGCATAAAAAATATATTTTTTTTTCCTGAGGCCTTGGGGTTCCTTTGGTAGTTTATAAAACATGTTATCACCTAATTTAATTGCATGGTTTGGTGGATTTTACATACTGAGCATAAATCATTGGGGTTCTTTTGTTTCTAAGTTTGCATAGTTTGGGACAGAAATTTTCACTCAAGCTGGTGGTAAAGGCATAAAGTCAAAACTAGATAAATTATAGCTTATATCAGTCTCAAATTAA
This sequence comes from Graphiurus murinus, assembly GCA_004027655.1. Classification (NCBI taxonomy): domain Eukaryota; kingdom Metazoa; phylum Chordata; class Mammalia; order Rodentia; family Gliridae; genus Graphiurus; species Graphiurus murinus. Next base: position 42,344 of record PVLC010003362.1, on the reverse strand, counting down.
ACAAATAAACACAAATAGCAAAAGGTCTAATGATGAATTTAACAAGAAATTTTATTCAGTATTTTTTTTACCTGTAAAATGTATTTCTCAGACTTTCAGAAGTGATATTCTCAGAAGAATAATATCCTCTATAATTGATCTACTTCATAAAGCCATTTGGAACTTTTTCACATTAAATGTTTTAGAATGGATACCTAGGAAAATTTTCTTGATCTTATTTTTGGACAGAATTACGCCTGAATTTTCTAATGTTTGTTATATGCACAAATCACTTCTATTTTATTCTTCAAAGCATAATTCTATTTTATTCTTCAAAGCGTAGTTTAAGAAAGATGAAATTTGTATGCAATTATCAAATTCTCACATAGCTTGAAAGATTATTTCAAATGGAATACATGAAAGTTCTAAAAGGAATGAATCCCATGAAAATCCCTAGTATCCTCTGCATGTCAGAACTAGGACCTAATATCCTAAGATTATTTTACCTACTGTTATAGCATCAGATGGAGAGAAAGGAAAAAGAGGGGAAGAAACACAAGTGAAGAGAAAATGGTTGAAGAGAGATGGGGACTGCAGTGGACATGGGATCAGGTGGTGGGGACTCTAGCAAGCAGAGCTTTCCCAGCACCTGCCTTCTGAATTCTGCTATATATTAGTAGGCCTCCTTCATTTTCGATGAGTAAACAGGAAGGAGAAAGTAAAAGAATAAATTGGGCTCATAAAAATGGGAGAGGGGAGGAGAACCTAAACTAGACTTGGGTGTTTCAAGCCCATTCATTTCTAGGACTCTTACTGTGCAAATGACTGTGAATATTTTAAAGCAAATGTACCCAACCAGCATGTTGCAAAAGTGCACACTGAGCTGCCAAATGTGATCAATGAGCATAATTTATTTATGCTTTGTTTTGAAAATAGAAAAGCATGCTACCCCTGATATCCACTACTAATCTATATGGAGAAGACATAGCAAGCAGATAGCCCAGAGGAAAATTACTTACATTTCCAAGCTCCTCAGTACCATGAAGTTAAAAATGTTCCATGTGCAAGGATTTTTAAAAGTTGAGAGTAACAGCACTCATTAGGAGCCATTTCATAATCACAAGGACGTTTTTCATCCTGACATAGTATTTTGAGCTTTTGATTGTTTTTTGCTACTAAAGTCATGTTTAGCCGCCTAACATCTTCATGAGCCCAACCTTCCTTTTAAAGACAAATATTACATTGGAAATCAAAGATCCAATGTAAGAACAAGTTTTCTGACCATTTAAACAACTAGTGGTTGGAACTAGAATTCTTCACCTTGTACATGCAGACCTGGTAACAATAGGTATCTGGCATCTTTGTAATACTTTGGCACTAACAGTCATTATTGGTTGATGGATGTCCATGTATTGTAGAATATATGAGTAAATCACATTATAATCATCCAGGAATTTTGAATTAAATACTTTAGATCCTGCTACTGGATAATTAGAGCAAGTGGTTGGATGTGAGATCATTATTTGACCTTGTTAGACATTGCAACCTTTCACTACCCTTGGCAGGCTTTCCAGAGCTCAGTATTTCTATACTTTCCCTGAAAGCATTGGCTTGGCTTGTGTTCATTTGCAAGTAGTTTTAAGGGTCACTGCTTCCTTGCCAAACATTCATGGATCAATTGCAGGTCTTTATCTCCCTCAATGCCTTTTTACTTAGTATGCTTGCATTTTAGAGACTGCCCAACACTTAATATATTCAACATGGTGATGGAATTTCTGGGAAAAAAATCTATTTCAAAGTTGGAAACCCTTTCTTCATTATATTTGCAAAAATTACTTCATCTTGTAAATTAACTAGTTGGAGTACTAAATATCAATATTGCAAAAAAGAAAACTATCAGGAATTTTTTTTTCATGCTCTCCCACATCCACTCAAAACCTGTTCTCATTTTTGTGACATCAGATATAAAGACACCAAATGAACAAACACACAATATTCCCATTAGGAATTCTTAGCTGAACTGTAATTACTTCTTTTCATCCTCATACCTTTATCTGTTTTCTAATTTATATATATTTTAAGATGATAATACATTGGAATCCATTTGGAACCTATATTAGAGCACAATATCACACAAGTGATCATGCCTCTGTTATAAAAACAGCATACAGACCGGCTATTCCCCCAACTCATTTAGGGAATGGGGCTAATACTGTTAACTTACCACACAAAGTGAAAAACACTTTGCAATAGAGAATCTCATCAAGTATTAAATAATGACTTGGAAGAAACTATTTGTTTCTCCAAATAGTCACCAGAGCTGCCACAGAACATCTCTCTCAAAACAAACAAACAAAAAAAAACTCCACAAAATTGTTTTTACTTAGTGCTTCAGAGGAGCACAAAGTAGTTGGTTGGCAGGACTGCCTATCACACTTGAGAAACTAATGTCTACAATACAGAGATTCTGCTTTAGTTAATACCAGGAGAGGTGGGGAAACAAGCACAGAGTGGTAAGACCAGCCATGTGTATATGACCATTTACCGGGTTCGGACTGTACTGTTTTTTTCTTCTGTTGGTCTTTTCATTTTTGCCTCCATTTGGTGTTTCTTTTAGTAGTAGTACCTCAGATAATCTAGTGTTAGGGAAAGACTGGACCAATTAACTCAGGACAAAACTGTTAAAGAGGAAATAGGGAAGCTGAAGACCAGGATGAGTTTGCACTACTCTTCCACATCCTCTACTAATCTCTGCCAGCATCAGGAGCAACTATTGGCCAATAACAACGAGGTGCAGATGCTATGCTTTGCATATGCAGCTCATTAAGCTTTCTGCCTTTAGGACCTCAAAGTCCAGTGAGAAAGACTGGCATTACGATAAAATTGTCACATTGTAGTGTAATTAGCAAATAAAATGTACTTGTAGGATGCGGAAGTGCCTTAAGAGGTCAGAGGAGAGAAAAAGTATTTTGCCTTGGAGTAAGAGATTGCTAAAGAATTATAAAACTGATTTAATAAATATCCAGGGCAGACCAAATCTTGTAGGTGGCAAGCTGTGTTAATAATGGGCCAGAGATAATTTAAATACCTGAAGCATTTTCTCTAGCTCCTTTTTATTGTTCTAAGATATTTGTTTAACATTTTAATTTGGAAAGTTCTAAAGTATTTGTTTTTAAAACAAGATATCACTAGATCAGTATGGCTAAAATCCCCAAACCTGGCAACACCAACTGTTTTACCCAAAATGGAGTAATAGCTCTCCAGTGCTAAAAATTCTCTTGCTTTTGGTTTCAGTCGAGTGTGTTCGATCTCTTTGCCTTAATACAATAGACTTGCATAAAGTTTTCCTTGTTTATTTTTTTTTTTATTTTTTATTTTTTTTTTGCGGTACTGGGGATTGAACTCAGGGGCATTCTACCTCCGAGATATACCCCCAGCCCTAGTTTTTTTATTCTTTATTTTGAAACCGGGTCTCACTAAGTTGCGGAGTGCCTCACTAGGTAGCTGAGGCTGACCGCGAACCCGGATCCTCCGGTCTCAGCCTCCCGAATGCTGGGATTACAAGCGTGCGCCACCACGCCCGGCTCCTTGTTTATTTTTAAAAATGGAGCAACAGGAACTCTGATATGTTCCTGTTGGATACAAAATGGAGCACCTATTTTAGAAGACAGTTTGGCAGTTCCTAATAAACCTAAGCCAGGCTTACTGTATGATTCAGCAATCACACTCATATGTATTAACTCAAATGGGTTAAAACTTACATCCACAACAAAACCTGTACATGAATGTTTATGGAAGCTTTATTTATAACTGCCAAACATGGAAGCAACCAAGATGAATCAGTAAGATATCCTTCAGTATCTGAATGGATAAGCAAACTGTTACATTCATACAATGGAATATTATTCAATAATAAAAATAAATGTGACACTAAAAGGCATGGAGAAACTTTAACCACATGTTGATAAGTGAAAGAAGCCATTCTGGAAAAGCTACTTAGTGTTCAATAACTATATGACATTTTGGAAAAGGCAAAAATATAGAGACAGTTGGATAATGGTGATGGTTGTACAACAATTGGAATCTACTTAATGCCACTGAACTACAAACTAAACTTCAAACGTAAAATGGTAAATTTTGTATTATGTATATTTTATCACAACACATTCATGCTCACACACATTCTACATAGCTGTAGAGACAATAAAAGATTGGTGATTTTCAGAGGCTTAAGGGCTAGGAGAGATGAACAGGTGGAGTGCAGAACATTTTTAGGGCAGTAAAACTATGATAAACCAATGGATTTAGGACACTATTCACATCTCAAAACCCATAACACTGTACAACATGGAATGAACCCTAATTTATAATAGTGCCTCACTACTGGCTTATCAGTTGTAACAAGTATATCACACAAATGCAAGATGCTAATTATATAAAAACAAGTGTGGGGGAGGAGGAGTGAAGATTGCATATGGGTGCCCTCTATACTTTGTGTGTAATTTTTCTACAAACTTAAAGCTGCTTTAAAAATAGTATATTTAAAATATCCATTTGTATCAATAAAAATTATTTAAATTTAAAAATAAATAAGGTGTTTGCCTGAATTAAGGTCAGAATTTTTAAAAGCTAGTTGCTTTTTCAACCATATATACGATACGCACATGAGCACGCACATATGTACACATACAGGTACACAGACACACACACACACACACACACACACACACACACACACACATGAATTTTGGAGTAAAGGATAAAACATGGTAAACAATTGAAAAGTTACCAGGGTATTTAGCTATATGTATAAGTTATGTTTTTATCCATCGGAGTTTGAGCTGAATGACAGGGTGTATTCAGAAAATAATTGTTATCTTATGAATATCCTCATTCTCCAGGCTGCCTTATGTTATTATTACTTTCACGCATTGGAGCAGATAACATTAGATAAACCAGATACAGAGTTGTGTGGACAAGAGGAGCATACTCTAGACAGTATCTTAGTATACTGATTTCAGTTTCATCTTTGCCACTGCAATGCAGGGGGAAGCCCCACACATTCTATCTGATAGAGTGTTGGACAAGAAGCTCTCTCAATTTCATTCTTCGTGTCAAGTTCTTTCATCTTGTCTAGTTAGATTTAGCCAAAGACATAATTTGTTTGTAAAATCTCAAAAGAAAGCTCATATGTGTAGAAATCATTTTAAGACAAAGATAATGTTGATTTACTTTTCCAATTGCTATTTAGGCTTATAAAATGAAAATACCAACTGAATGTAGTAGTGCATACCTGTAATCCCAGTACTTGAATGCTGAAACAGGAGGAGTAGAGGTTTGAGATCAACCCCAGGCCTCAGCAACTTAGTGAGAACCAGTTTCAAAATAAAAATGGGAAGGGCTCAAGGTGTAGTTCAGAGGCAATGCCCCTATGAGTTCAACTCCTAGTGCCAAAATATAATAAAATAAAAACTCGGTATCCTGTCTACTGTCATTGGGTCAAAGTCATCTTATTTATTATTTGCCCTGATAGACCCATTTATCTTCCTTTCTTATCTCTCACTACTGTTCATAATTACTTTCTTATTTTTGTAATTATGTTGTGAATACCTGCACAAAAATACCCACCACTAGATTGTGAGTTATGTAATGACAAGTAATGTTTTTATTTTAATTCCCCAGTGCCTAGTACCCAGATTAGGTAGGAATTTAGGAATTTTACTTTTTAATAATAGGTGGTAACTTCTTTTATATGAATGATCTACTAATTAATGTGAGTTACAGACATCAGTTGCATTTATATATTCCATATTAAAGTAATTTCTAGGCAAACTAGTGAATTAAAGAAAGTTATAAAAACAAGGTAACTATTCTGAGTATAAAATTTATAACAAAAATAACTATGTACTTAAATGACAAATGGAAATGTTTGTTTTCTTTCTAGATCCAAATATTTCTCTAATTGATGATTTGATCATTTGGAGTTCAGATTTTAAGTTTGTTGTGGCAAAAAAGGAAAACAAAAAATACATACAGTCCTACTTTTTTGTGCATTGTAATCATACATCTTGATGAAGTTCAAGGTGATAGAGGCGAATATGCACTCAGGACTCATTGAGTCCTCCCTCAGTTCCCACCCTATTCCCTCCCCCCATCCTCTCCTTCCTGTGCTCAGCACAGGGATAGGTTTTGATAAGTTTGTGTATGTGCATCATGACCATGAGGTGTTTCCCTCTTCACCCCTCCAATCTCATGGTCTCCTTCTTCACTCATCCAAGGTTTCTCCTCCTTTGTCTGGAGTCCCTCCTATGTCCCAATTTTTCCCTAGCTTCTGCATATAAGGGATAACATCTGACCTTTCACTTTTTGTGCCTGAATAATCTCACTTAGCATAATGTTAAATCCTACCTTTTATTTGAATAATAGCTGAAGAAATTAGAGGTTTTGATTATTGAGTCTACTCTTTCTAAAAATAAGTTGTGTTTCTGATGATTGATTTGGCGCTTAGTCGTTTGGTCAATTATGTGAATAAAATATTGGACAGCCTATCTTTTGTCTTCTTCTATCTTGTGTTCATGGAGACGATTGTAAATGCCAGCTTAATGCTTGTTCTTTATGACCAATTTATTATTCATGTTTTAGAAGTCCATCTGAAATCATTCCTTTTAAACATGCCCATTAATTCAGAATATCAATTTAGGAGGTTATTTCTTCAGTCCAAGATAATGTTTTATGGTGAGTGGAGAATCGTAAGTGCAATTTAAAACTTAAAGCAAATACAAGATGGTGAAGAAAAGCAGTAGTGTGTTTTGTTCCTTATCTGAAAGTGAAATGGATGCCTGAGGTACTAAAAATCTCTTCTCAGGCAAACAAATCATCCAGTTCAGCTTTAAGCAAGAAAATAACACAATTTATGGAAACATTTGCCTTGTGTATAGCAAATGTAATGGTTGGGCTTTAGGGGAAGATGTTTTAATATGCCTGTGACTTGACATAGAAATAGAACAGCATTTTCATTAAGATTTGCAAAATGTCAGAATTCACTACTGGCTGATACCATGCTTTACTTTCTCCAGGTTTAAGCATATTGGATTTTCATCGTGACTAAAAATGTTCTTAGTCTAGGCATTATGTTATAGTTTTAAATTAGTTTCATCTAAAACTCGGGATATAGATTCAAAGTTTAGTGATTCTCCTGGTAGATACAATGTGAAGCCACCTGTCAGGATTAGAAATTTTGACTCAACTTTAGGATTGAATCAGTCATTTATTTTAACCAAAAGAAGGGCACTTACTTTGAATATATAGAACTTTGGTTTTCCTGTTGCCTAATAGTAATTTATTGGGTGAATGGAGATATGTTGTTTGAGCTTTGAGCTGGGTTTTTTTTCTGTTTATGTAAAAGATTTTTAAAACAAAACAACTTGATTTCAAACAACCATAACATTTTCAGATTGCATAACAAAGGATAGGCCTTCCATTTGAAGGGAAACACATGCTTTTAATATCTTTAGCTTAGTTCCCTCATATCATTGTGGCATATAGAGTGGTTTTTATGTGCATGTATACTCAGAAGCCCAGAAAATAAAGGTACCTGGGTTTAGCTCTGCGAAAACTACAGCTGTTGTGAAGTTACAGCAGCTTCAATAGCACAAGCATATTCACAATAGTGAGTTAATTATCATTAAACTTTTACATTCTTGTAATGAAAAGAAAATGTGCCCAATCTACATTTACATTCAGTATAGATTTTGAACCTCTTGATTTTCCTGTTTTGAGAATGTGCAGATTATAACATCCATTAGTTTTTCTTTATTTCATCCAAAAATTATCCTTCCTACATAACATTTTTTATAAAAAGAAAGGACCACTGATTATGTTTTTCTCTATGAGAATCAAAAATTTTAAGCTTATGAAATAACTAAGTACATTATAAATTCTTGTATATTTTGGATTTTGAATGAAACATTTCCTTTTCTATTGATTTACATTTTTACTTATATTGCATTTGTAGATTTTGCTTCTGTTGGGAATTTTTCTGTAATAGTCTTATGGACTCAATATATTAAGTCAAGATAAAGAATGAAATCTTAAAATTGGTAATAAAATATCTATGTTAAATTTACAAAGCATAGTGGATGTCTTATTTTAGTTTGTAACATACTCATCGACACAATTTTGTATGTTCACGAAGACATATCTTGAATATTTTCTTCTTAATCATTAAGTTGGCCTTTGGGCTCCAACTGCTTTAGGGGTAAAACTTTCTGTACTGTTTTAACTTAAGTTAATAGAGTCAATAAAACCTAATTACTATGCAGATAATGGAACCAATACTATTTCCAGAGTGTAGGTTCAGGATTTCTGCCTTAAACTAGAAACTTTGGTGTATCCTTTTCACACTCTTTTACCCTTCAGAGCTCCCACTGCCTAATACAGTGCCTGGCTTGAAGCAGCCATTTGGTTCAACTAGACTGACTCAAAACCACAGCATTATTAGCCAGAAGGATTCCATAGTGGGATTCTCTGCTTGAGCTGCTGTTAATGTGGCTTGAAAGGATATATGGAATGTCCCCTGTGGAGACAGTGCCCTCAAAGCTCAATATGCATGCTGCTGTCTTCATTTACAGAATGGCAGATCCTTTGTTGATGACCACTATTTGTCCTTGAAGAGATAGGTGAAAAATAGCAGCTTTCCACATCTTCCACACCCAAATCTCACTGGTTACAATTATTAGAATAAAGCCTTCTTGTAGATTTTGGGAACTCTAAATCAAAGGACCAGTTGTGAACCCATATCATGAGCAAGAAAACATACCTAAAGACTAGCCCCTTCACAATCTAGTTGAACTGCTAGGCACATAAGAACCATGCTGGAATCTCAGTTTATAAACTATAGGTACATACTAACTAGATGGCTCTACATTTATTTGAGATTCAAGTTTATATGAGAGAGAACAGAGAGATTCTAAGAAATGAAAAAGGAATAGTGATAGAAACTCTCTTTTCTACCATGATCCTGATGATTTCTTCACCATCTTTTATAGCTTCTTAATAAGGTAAGAGGAATGATGCATAGCCAAGAGGGTGAGTAAACAAACATTGAAACCCAATGGCAATCCAACCCATTTACAGGAGAACAGGATAGCTCAGCGTCAGGAGCATTTCCAACTTTCATAATCCCAAGTAATTATTTTTATTGAGACAACTTCAATTTGAAGGCACTTGGCACTTTCAAATGAGTTCACCATCACAATTACATCTTAGCTTCCTAATAACTCTGAGGTAGAGTGACATATTTCCATCCTGTATGTTGTATAGAGAGGGTCAGTAACTTTTAGACATGATCCAAGTAGGGTCATAGTTTGGGTTTTTTTTTTTTTTTAAAATGACTGCATAGTCAAGAAATATGCTATCCATTTTGGATATTAACGTGACAATATAGAAGTGTGTCACTGATGATGCTATATTTCATTTATATTCTGTTAGTGGTAGAGCCAGGTTGAAAATCAATGATCCTTAATTCTTAAGTCCTCTCCTACTGATTGTGTTTTTCATTTAATTTGATGAGATATAAAGACATTATTTAGAAGAAAAACCAGCTTTATGAAAAATCATTTGTAATCTGATATAGTAAAAACAGCTTTCAAAATGGCAAATATTTTGTCAGCAATATATTTTCATTTATTTAGAATATTTTACTTTGGTGGGATATTAGCAAGAATTTCTGTTTTTTTATTTCAAAACATTTTATATCCACTAAAATGGAATTGAATGTCAGGAATAAGACCTGTCATAAAATACATTTTATTATTAGTAACTAAGAAAGCCATGCATTTGAAGATATTTTCAAATGATTTTCACTTAATGACTTCCAATGGGACATAAGTTCCTAATAAAATTAGCAACAAGATTCTTTCCTGCTGATTTTGACTTTTAGTTGGAAAATATTTATTAATTCTTTCATTTGGAAATAGGCTATCCCTCTGGAATGGTTCCCTGTCAAATAGACTTTTAACACCTTAGGAGACAATTCTTCCCTGGCCTTGTCCTTTCCTGGGGGCAGGGCTAATGAAAGTGACAAGGTCAGCAGCCAGTGGCTGGTGCAGTGCTTCTGTCTCACCACTGACTTCTTGATAGCTACTTTTCAAATTTGAACCCCAGCTTTTGCATGAAAAAAGATTTAGTCTGAAGTTATGAAGAATAGATGGAATTTTAAAAATTATTTTTCTGGTTTAGAACAGAAAAACTGAAACCACATGGCATTCAAGTTATTTTTACAACTTTTTGTTAATTGAAGAAACCAATATATATTTGTTGTCTCTAAGAAAATTTTGCTGTTTTATTATCTTGGTTATTCAACTGGGTTATTTCACAGTATCTTCTTATACACTTTTAGGGACAGCATTGCAAACAGGTTCAAACTGCAGTTGTGGGCAAATGTGCTGGTGTAAGGCTGATTGTGCTGAATGCTGCTTGGCTCATTCCCTAAATGAAACAGCCTCTGATTATTTAATGGAGGTACTGCTGGGAGGGGGACCCAGGATAGCAGCATCTATATAAAGCACACAGTTACTGTACGTGCGACTCTACAGAACTTTGAAAATTAACTGAGGTTCCAAAAATCATACAGGTACACACACACACACACACACACACACACACACACACACACAGCCTCTCTTCCTAATTTTCAGCACCTCTCCATGGGTTCCTCAGAAGGCTCCTCTGGTGTTCTTCATCACCACTGTCTTTCCTGTTGTTCCAGCCAGAATCAATCCTATAACATATTTTCAAGACCTATCCCTGCAAACCTCCCCTGAAATAACCCATGACTGGGTATGGTCAGCTATGACCATATATAAAGCATTTTAAGGTCATGTATACAGCACTATAAGACAATAGGAAGAAACATTTAATTAAGAAAAGTATCACCAGTGTTCTTTCAGGACCATATTTTTAAATGCTTCTCTAAAATACACTAGACACAGCTGTTAAGAGTGCTTCTCTTTCATATAGCATATTCTACGTTCAATGACTCCTAGAATCAATAACCACTTAATTAATGACTTAATTAAGACTAAAGTGAGCACTGGCACTGATAAAGGGTGACATTATTGTCTTTATGTCACCTTGCAAATCTGCTTCTATATTAGTACAGATTCCATCAGGCAGTTGGATAATATTCATGGCCAAATATTCCCATACATATGTGATTCAAATTTTTGAAAAAAATATATAATTACATAATTTCTCTGTATTCCAGAGGAAATTTACTTAGATAGCTGTTACCTCTAACAATACTATTGCTACTACCAGTTACCGTTTTATTTCCAGCCACTACTCAGCTTCAGACTACTCTTAAGAGCTTTTCTTACAGTTTTGGTAGAGTCTCGGCTCCTATATAAGTCTGCTTTAAGCTGGGCGTAGTGGTGCATGCCTATAAATAATCCTAGTACTTGGGAGGCTGAGACAGGGGGACCACAGGTTGGAGGCCAGCCTCAGAATCTTAGCAAGACCCTGTTTCAAAATAAAAAGGACTGGGGTGTAAGTCAGTGGTAGATTTCCTCTAGGTTCAATCCCAAGTACCAAAAACAACAAAAAAAAGAAGAGGGTAAATAAATCAAATAAATGTTCTTTGGAAGCAGAGAGGAGGTTCTCTCACGTAGAAGGAGACTATGTATGTAGAAAGCTGATGTTGATACTTGTAGAAGTGCAGCCACTTCCTTTGCACTCCTTCTTCTGGTCCTACTTGACACCTGCCTGCTCCCTTCAGAAGAAGCTGTTAAGGAATTCCAGGTAAAGATTAATAATGGAATTTCTGGAATGTATTAATAGAGAATTGGTAAAAAATAATCTTTGGCCATAATAAGAGAATCAGGATGAGATACAGGTATTCTGTTATACCCTACACCCATATTGGAAAAATATATTATTCTTAGGTACCTTATTTTGAAAATGTGTAGTTAAAGTAGAGTATTCAGAAGACACTGACAAAAATAATAAGAAGGTTCTAAACTGAATTATCTAAGAAAGGGAAATAGGGATATTTAACATGAAGAAGGGAAAGTATGGATGGTAGGAACAAGGGAATACCAACTACTTTCAACAATTCATCTAAGCCGGGTGTGGTGGCGCATACTTGTAATCCCAGCATTTGGGAGGCTGAGACCGAAGGATCTGGGTTCGCGGCCAGCCTCAGCTACCTAGTGAGGCCCTCCGCAACTTAGTGAGACCCTGTTTCAAAATAAAGAATAAAAAATAGGGCTAGGGGTATAGCTTGGAGGTAGAACGCCCCTGAGTTCAATCCCCAGTACCGCAAAAAAAAAAAAAAAAACAATTCATCTAGGGGCATGCTACCTCCAAGCTACATCCCAGCCCTTTTTAATTTTTATTTTGAAACAGAGTATCATTAAGTAGCTGAGGGTCTTGCTAAATTGCTGAGGCTGGCCTTGAACCTGTGATTCTCCTTGCAAGTACTGAGATTACAGGTGTTTGCCACTATGCCTGGCTTATTTTAAAAAAATAAAGAAATATCGTGTTGAATAGGAATAGACTTGTTCTGGATGATCCTAAGTAGGACTAGTGGGTGGTAAGAAAGAAGTTCTTAACTTCAAGATATATCGATATCTTTAATATGATGATAGATTTAACAATGTATTATGTCTATTGTGGACATTGAAGGAGCTTCAAAATTCCCTAAATTTATTTTACTAAGAAAACCTTTTGTCTTAGGAGCATCTTGCAATATCTCATGAAGCATTTTTCCATGGGTTTAACTTAGAAAAAGTTTTTATAGAGAATTTAATCATTATTTTAAAATTCTTCAGGACATTCAAACATGATATTATCTGATACTTTTCTAAATGTGGCAGAAGGAACTATACAGAAAGGAGAATATATTCCCAAATAGACACATATTTGGCATTTAAATGGTTTAGCAATAATTATTGTATGTTATTAAGCTCCCAGGATTGCCTGGAATGCAAAAGTGCTCAAACAATTATTTAAAAAGTGTCAGGTAACATGACTTCCCAATATACAACCAACATATAACACAATGGAATATATGCTTTTAACTCAGATTCATTGACTTAAAATTTTGCTCTCTACTAGTGCTGTTAAGAGACTCTGCCTTTGTAAGACCACAGTCTGGAGGAAATTATAGTCTGAACAGCATAATGAAGACTGTTTTCTTGCAGAGCAGATGACATAGTGTCCTATCCTTTGCACCTGCAGTTGCCACTGATTAAAGGGGAAAAGGCCAAAGAAATCACCCCTGATAATTGCACATGATTATACAGTCCCACAGACAAACTAACACATTAGCACCTGCGAGAGTATGAGCAAATTAAGCTAGGCTTGTTTTCATTTCAGCCTGTTAGTCTTTCCTCTAAGGAATATGGAATTTAAGAATTTGGCCTTTTTAGAACTGAACATCTGATTTGACTGCTATAATCATACTCATCTTTGAAAGAACATGTCAGGGATGTGGAGCTAAGAAGAGTGCTATGTACAAAAAGCTCTTCTGGGCACTTTGGACTAGAGGAACCATAACTGATATTTCCTTTAGAGGTAAGTTTAGATTCTTTGAGCCTTTCATACATTATTCATAGCTTAATGGTTTCCAGAGGGAAATCCTGGCAGAAAATGGAGATAAGATTCTCTGGTCACTACCTATAATAGTCTAGTTTTGGCAGCCTTTTTGCTTCACCAGAAAAAGCAGGGAACTCACATGAGTCTGTGCAGTTCATAACACGAAGTGCAACTGCAGTATCGCTCAGACAATCTTTTTCCCATGTAACCCTTAAATTAGCTGAAGACCTCCACTGCTTGTTGCATTTTGGAAATGTGAATGTTGTTTTAATGTCCCTGCCTCATTAAGTTTATCAGAGGTCACTCTCGGGTCCTACAATGGGTGAAGATTTTAGGGTCACAGAATTTCATGCTATCCAAATTTGAGAGTTATAGGTTAGATTTTAGAAAACAGACTCTGAAATGCTGAGACATGTGTGCAGAAGGTTTATTCTAGAGTTATTTCTATAAGAAACTGAAGGAAGTAGAATTGTGTAGAGGGAGAAATTGGACTGTGATGTACTCACAACTGAAGCCTCAGACAAACTTCCAGGAAGCTCCAGAGCTGGGGTGGACCTTCCAAGGTGTCCTGCTTTGAGTCAAGTGTGTTAATATATTCCTTCCCAGAGATCAGTCATGGGACGCAAGTTATTCCCAGGAAGGGTGTGTGACCTTGAGTAAAGTGGCTCTCTTTGGCCAAGATTATTATTGGGTGGAAGCCTACCTGCAAACTACCAGCCAGCAAAACTCTCAGAAGCCGGGACAATACGCACCATTGATCCAGAAGGGAGGATATGGGTACTTGTCTCATAGCAGTCACTACACATCTAAGTAATGGAGTAATTTTTTTCAATCACCTGACATAAAGTCACCCTCCCCCAAACTAAGAAAAAGAAGGTATGGATATTTATTTGCTAGCCATTTTGTGCTAAGCACTGTAGGCATTAACACTAATATTAGAGTATTAACTAAGCCTTATTGAATTCTTTTAAGTGTTTTGCTAAATTTTATATGGCTGTTATTTCACTTAACCATCATAATTCACTGTATAATTTTTTACATGAGAAACTGAAGAAATAAAAAGTAAGTGATTTGCTCAAGTTAGCACAGGTACACTCAGGTATAAGAGAATGCTAGGAATTGAATCTGGACAGTCCGTTCCCAGGTTGACACTTGTAACTGCCAAGCTATTCCATCTATTTTTTGCAAACACCTTGTGAAGCATGTATGATTATCAATCCCATTTTATAATGAAGAAAATAAGCAGGGGGGGGCAGATAACCCTCCAGAAATCAAAGGTCACATGGTATTATAACTCTAGGGCTCTGTCTGTTGATTTCCAAGATTACTCTTTCTGTTGCTCCTGTGTCAATTATAGGAAGTCCATTAGACTCAATAAATACTCAGTTAACTCATGAGTTTTGGGAGAACAATTTTATTTAGCCTCATGGATTTATGAGAATTCATAGAACCTATCTTTTGGAATTGGCATGTACACCAATAAAGAGCCTGGCAGCTAGTTCATGAGGCCAACAAAGGCCTCATGGACATCTCCATTTCCCAATGTCCCCATGCAAGGCTATTCAGAGGAATTAAGCAATTTCCATCTGTAGTAATTCAGGTAATTCTGAAATGAATCCCATAGTCAGGTAGGGAATATCTGATTCATTCCTGCATCCTCCCTGCCAAATACCCCATGATAGACACTCAATAACCATTTGTTATTGATAATGTGAGAGAATGCCACATAGACCAGTAGTTCCCAGAATTTTACTATTGAGGACCTCTTTCCCTATTCTTCCTCTCAGAACCCCCTCCTGTTAGCAGGTGTGTACTCTATAAATGATGCTTTATTTTCTTACTGTTAAAATTAAAGTCACAGAGAATCCACTAGAACTTCCAATAAGTAAGGTAGTCATACTAAAACTGAATTGAAGTACTGGTACTCCCTTGTTTTTTGTAGCACTATTTCCAGTACAAGGTGTCTATTAATATAGACACCTTGGTGTCTATCAATATAGAATCAAAAAGGTGTCCATTCACAGAAGAATAGATCCAGAAAATGTGGTATATAAACACAATGGAATATTATTCAGCTTTAAGAATAAAATCCTGTCATTTGTGGCAAAATGAATGGAATTGGAGGACATTATGTTACGTGAAATAAGCCAGACACAGAAAGATAAACACTGCATGTTCTCTCTCATTGTAGAAGCCTATAAGGTTTATTTAAAAGTAGAATAGTGATTATTAGAAGCTGGGAGGGTAGAAAGGAGGAGACATAAAGAAATTAGATAGCAAGTACCAAACACAGCTAGGAGGGAATAAATTACAGTGTTCAATAGCACAGTGAAGTGACTATAGTTTATAATCACCTATTATGCATTTGAGAACTATCCCACAAATATGTACAATTATTACATCTAAATTAAAAATGAAAGCTAAAATTAAAAAACTGAACTGATAAAACTATCTCACCAACAATAAAGAAAAGTAGCCCTTTAGGTAACCCATGTGACCACAGATCATGAGTAAGCTGACTTCTGTGTAGCTCTCCATGTTACTGCCTCTGATATTCCAAGGTCTAAGACTTTTCAGTTGGGAACTGCTGAGAGTCAAGGAATGAACCCAGATAGTCCTTGAGATGTTTGTTCCAAGCAAAACCAGAAATGTTAAAACTTCTTTTCAGCAAAGGTCAGCAACAGCTCTTTCTTAGCAAATGGAAATCTTTCCAAAGAGGTGAAAGGACGGACAGGTGCTAGCAGTTAGAAGCCATCAGGTACATTGAGTAAGATAAATTGCCTCTGTGCTTTGAGTACCCAAATTCCCTGAGCATTTGCACTGAGTGAGGGGCTATTGGTTCCAAGGAAGAGACTGTGAAGTGAAAACACTTGATCCCTTACAGAAGTGTTCATTATATTGAGATTCTGCCCTTGAGATAAAATCCATTGTCTGTCTCTTGGCAATCTAAATCTTATTAATATATTGAAGGGTCTCTTTGTTTAGAATTTGCAAAGCTTTCTTTCTTCCTTTGTTCCCTTGGAAATTTACAGATAGAAGAATCCTTGCATTCAGGAGGCCCCCCTCAGAGGGCTGGCTGTGCTCACATTCTGTCTCCTAGCAGGGTGTGTGACTCATTCTGAAGCTCTGCCTTGGAGGAAGCGATGAGCCTGAGGACACAGTACATTTTACAAGTGTTCAACACCATTTGTCTTGTGCCATATATGATCTTATTTTAATTGAAAATGGATTTTTTAACGGTTTTCTTAGTCACAAGACGATGGGCCGCTATTGCCATCGTTAAAGGAGGTGTCTTTTGCTGTGACTTGATTCAATTACTTTTTGTTAAACAAACAACACAAAACCTAAATAAATAACTTACCAGGTGCGGGGAAGAGATGAGATATCTTTCATGAACTTCTGAGAATTTGGAATTCTCCCCTTAGAAAACCACACTACTAGCAGAGCTAGGATAAAGGTGAAGTTCATTCTATCCCTGAGCCCAGTATTTCTGGTGTGGCAGCAGCTTTGGGGTTCACATCCTGCAGAGCTCAACATCTCTGCCCCACCCCATGGTGCTGTAGCTGAGTAGTTCTGAACAACTCTTGACTGCATTTGACTAATAAATACTATCATACATGCCATCACCTGGGTGTGTGGGTCTGCATAGGAGAAGTGCAAAGCCCTACGGCATTATTGTTAGTAATTTTAAAACTGGGGGAAATTGAGATTCAGAGAGTTTTCCTAATTTATGCAAGATTATAAGGAAATAGTTTTGGTGCCTAACAGACCTTAGAATTCATGAGATAGACCTGTTGATCTGAGGTTGTTTTTGAGGCTTCCACCATTGTTTACATCTGTAGAGGCAGAGTCCCTGTCATTTATCACTGCATGCTTTGGGGTGGGAAATGCCAACCTTCTGGGCAAGAGTTTCTTCTGTTTTGTCTTCTTCTTCCTTATATTTTCAAGTATAATTTCCAAACTTTTAGAAATGGCCAGATTGACAGGGAATCACATTTTAAATTCTGTCAGACTTTATTTTAATTAATTGGTTTCAGGTGACTCAGTTGCTCAAAGGAAGAAAGACAGGAATCATTTTAAACTTTGCTGATCAATGAAACCTCCATTTCTCAGGAGAGGCTGGGTTTTGGACAGGCAATAACAAGAGCAGAATATTTTCACAGTCATCTTCCTCTCTAACAGCATCTGAAAATTCTGTAAAAAGTAATGAACTGATTTCAGAAATCCTGTTTCATTCAATAAAAATCATTTAAAATTCAATGCATTTAGATAAATTCACTAAAAGACACACTGTCTTATTATCTATAATTGTTCATAATTCACACAATAGTATAAAGGAGTTACAAAAGTACCGTATGTAAAATATGATTGCTATGAAAGTATTACATATATACCCACAAACACACACTCAGATATAAATGCGGCATGGATTCATAGTAAATTTCTAATAAGTTCAATTCTAATTAATTAAGTGAGAACACGTGTAGTTGATATTTATAGTTAATATATAATAAATATGTTAAAGAAATCAGATAAAATAAACTTAATTTTAAAAATTTGTATTGATGCATTGTCATGGTACATGATAGTGGTATTCATAGTGATACATTTATACGTGCACTTATGATATTTGATCTGTTTCCTTCCTCAAGCTTCCACATTTGCTCCCCTCCTTCTCCCCCCAATCTGCTTCCACTACTTTATTGCTTTCTTTCCTAATTTTCATGAGGTCCCTTTTCTTTCCTTTTTTTTCTCTCTAGCTTTTACGTATGAGAGAAAACTTGCAGCCCTTGATTTTCTGAGTCTGGTTGCTCTCACTTAGTATGATATTCTCCAGTTCATCCACTTTCCTGAAAATGACATATTTTTTTTCTTTATGGCTAAATATAATTCTGTTGTGTGTTTATACCAAATTTTTTTTATCAATTCATCTGTTGGCAGATACCTAAGTTGGTTCCAAAACTTGGTTGTTGTGAATTGTACTGCTAGAAACACAAGTATGCATGTATTGTTATAGTAGTCTGATTTTATTTCTCAAATAAATTTAAGTGTAATAAACTTTAGTCATAAGGATGGAAATGATTAATGCTATTGTTACCATTAATACAGAAGCATAACACCACATGTGCAATGAAAGAGAAGGAACTTTACAGATTGACTGGCCAATTTGAAACTTATAGATAAGACCTGTCAAGTACAGAAAACTTAAAATTCTCCAAATTAATTTTAAAGAGATACTTCTATTCAGCAAAAGAACAGTGTTTTTACAAGCTAAAAGCTGTGACAGAAGACACTCACACACAAAAACAGAGACTTAAAGGGGGGGCACATATAGGATAACATTATAGTCTGTATATAACCATGTCATTCTATGTCCGAGTAGACCATTCTTAAATAGATGCTAAAATATCAATACACAGATTCCAAGGAAATTTAACAATCTCTTAAGATTACATAACTCTACTTAGAAATAATTTCCTTCATGATACTAGTGAATGCTATTCAAATTTTCACTTGCAACTTTTACCTATGAAGAAAGGTAGGAGTAATATGAGTGAATGAAGGCGTTTACAGCTCTCCTAGCAATCTCAGAAGTGTCAAAAGGAGACTATGAGCTCTGCATTTATATGTAGAAAGAGTGCAAATTTCAGTGTCTTTAGATGGAAGACTTGGGAAAGAATTAATATTAGATTAGTCTTTTCATGAAAATATCAAAGAAGCTTCTTCTGTTGGATAAAATGGATAGCAATCCTGTAATTAAATATAAAATGGATCTCAGGCTCCACAGTGTGCCAGAGGAGGCCCTTAACAATCATGCCCAAATCCTTTTCCTGTTTTCCCCAACTCCAGCCAGCCCCACCCCCCTGCATGGCCCCTACTCTCTGGCCATCTTGTCCTTCCTACTTGCATTGTCTCCCTCATGCCCACAGGCTTCTGAGATGCTCTTCGCTTTCCTTGAGATGCTTCCATTAGCCTTCTTTGGAATTCCTTCCTTCTCCTTCTTTATTTAAAGAGTGCTCAGTCATGACCAAGTTCAAATGTTGCCTGTTTTGTGAAATGTTCCTTAAATCCCTCCTTCATTTCTCCTAAGTAAAGTGGATTATTTTATCTACTTTGCTCCCATGGAAAACTATGCCCACAACTATTGTACCATATTGTATTGTCATAACTGGTGTATGTTTATTTTGTTTGTTGGCTTTGAGACATCTGATTCTAGGACTTCTAGTTCAATATTTAAGTTCAACAAATGTGTCATTTTCCTTTTGAATTCTAGGGGTTGTCATAGGTATGGAAGATTTATCAATAGCTGTGGTAGGATTAATCATTTGTTTGTCTTTTGAAAAATGTACAGGCACAGATAGGAATAGGAATGAAAATGAATAATGCCAATGCCAGATGTTCTGTACACTCCCAGAACTATGCTTGAGGACTATAAGGCATGAAGAAAAGAGTTCCTTGCCTGGATGGAAGGGATTGAGATAATGCCTAGGCTGAATATCAAAGGTCAGACAAAAATTAGTCAGACCCAGAAGGTTACTGGGGGAAGGAATGATATTTCATAGAGAGGAAAAGTGTAAAAGATGCAGAGGCATGAAACTACAGATGCATTTTTGGGAAATACAAGCATCCCAGTATTATTGGAGAAAAATAGTAGGTAGGAACTAATAATAAATAATTCTGAAGAGGTGTATTTGTGGCAGCCAAAGTGGTAGGGTGTGAGAAGACTCATGCACATCTGCATGGAGCTGGGCTTATTGTATGGAAGTGAGAAGACATTGTGGTTGTTCATGTAGAGGAATAATAATGCGTTCTGAGAATAGCATAGATAAAGCATAAAAAAGGAATATGGAGGGAAGACTCTGGTTGCATCTTTCAGAAAAGGTGAGGAAGGTCTGAGCTCTAGGATGGCTTAAGGAAGCTACAACCAGCATACTGTCATCCACAGGTATGAAACGCATCATGGATGGATGGATGGATGGATAAACTTAAAACATTAAAGTTTAACTAGTTTGTCTTTACTATGGGTACACATTCATATTCATATGTTGAAATATTCATATGTTGAAAATATTCATATGTTGAAATCCATCTCCCCCAAGGTGACAGAATTAATAAGTGAGATTCCCTAGGAGGTGATTAGACCACGAGGGTGGAATCTACATGACTGAGATAAGTGCCCTTATGAAAGCAGCTAAGGGGTTTCTCTGCCTTTCCACCATGTGAGGACACAATGAGAAAGTGCCATCTATAAATCAGAAAATGAACCCTTGCCAGCTACCAAATAGGTCAGCACCTTGATCTTGGGCTTTTCACCCCTCAGAATTGTGATAAATAAATCTCTTATTCATCAGTCTTCCCAGGTTATGACAGTTTTTTATAGCAGCCCTGAACTAACTAAAATAGTCTTGTACCATTACAATTGCTATACTTGTAGTATTTTATTTCACCAGAACAGACTTGTCAATTCATTATAATTATTTGTTCAACACAAGTATAATTGAGAATTTACCAATTAGCTGTAAATTATGTGTTCCCAATAGTATTATAGACTCCCAGGGGGAGAAATTGATTCTTGTGAAAGCTAGTTGAATTTTATTTTATATATATTCACATATTTATATAGTTTTCGTAAATAGCATATATATATGTCCATAAAACACAGGTATACAAACAGGATAAGTAGAGATATATAAATAGATATGCAATCTATCTATGGTATTATGTCAGGAAGGAAGAGGATAAATAGGAAAAATATTCCTATTTTTATAAGGCTCCTTGAGGGATATAATTAAAAGGGGTAAGAAATACTACTCCACATAAATGCTAAGTGGCATCTTCTGATTTAATCCAGTATACTGTCTTTTGTTTACATAATTCTACTTATGACTGACTGTTTAAGTATCAGAGAGTCAACTGGGAATGATTATTTATTTTGTCTTTGGAATCATATTGAATTTCAAAAAGTATGTCTGCACAGAAAAGAGAAATATTCCCATGACTCGGAGAAATGATATTTTAAGTGTAAGACTCATTTTTCATCTTAGGACTAAGAGCTATTCCAAAATAATGTTTCATCAATTCTCAAAGCAATCTACTTTATAGAGAAACAAAAATGAGCACTCGAGTTTTTCTAACTTCCCTCTCTGGGGATAACACTTAGTTTTTGTAAATTCAGACCCAGGAATTTTAATCTCAGAGTAGTGGAGGGCATCTGAGGAGCTCTTTCCGCAATGGTCATGGTTCCAAAATGGGAATGTGTTTGCAGGAACCTCTGATGACTTGGTACCTAAGGGATCTGGTGAGCAAGATACTTAATTAAGGTTAGTGCAGAATCAGTACTGGCTTCAGCATCACTCATACCTGTTCTACCGCTTCACCTCCCTAGGTGAGCTGGCTATTGAAAAAACATTCTTTGCAAGAAATGCACTAGCTGCAATATTCTTTCCAAAGAAAGTCTGCCTTTTTAAATATGCAAAGGTGATGCTGTATTCACAACGAAGCCAGTTCATCTGCTCTAGCAAATCCAGAAGAGAAAGTAATGGAATTCAAACATAAGTGGCTGTGCACACATTGCCACAGCATCTGTTTTTCTAATGAACTTGAAGACACTTGGCATCCGTGCTTCAAAGATGCATATTTTTCACTTTAAGATAAAATTCTCTTCTGAAACCATTGCTGTGAGAACCACATTTCACCACCTGTCAGTCTATTTTCCAAAGGCACTGAGCCTTTTAGATTCATGTTCTGCTCTTCAAGAAGCAACTCTATCCTTCTCTATTGGTTTCTAATGTGAAAAGAGACACAGTGAAAAATATAGATGAGAATTTTTAAGGTATTACCTACAGAATTAGGCAGTCCAAGGCAGTTGCCCGGGTTTTGCCTGGGTGGGTTGGGTTTATGCAGATATGCTTCCTAATAATATACATATACATGTATTCTATTCCATGCTTCAACCTCACTCAGCTGTTAAGCTTGAAAAGGAGCACGATCTCATTCTTTTCTTGATTTTCATGACCCTATGTGTTCCTGATTTCTCCCCTGCTTCAAACCACTTCTTTTCCCTTTTTTTGAGATAAACTTCCTGACTATTCCTTAAATGCTGCTGATCTTTAAATTTCCATCTCCCTCCACAAAACATTCTGTGTGACCTTATCCACCAAATTTATCTATATGTGATGGCTCTGACCAGCTCTCTTCCCTGAATATCAGACCTTTACTTAACTGCCACTTGAGATCTCAACCTGTGTGTTCTTAATGCCACCTCAAAATCAATGTCTCTCTCACTAGACATTACTTCTGCTGGAAAACCATCATGCATATCTTTCCAAGATTACTTAATAATGTGTACTTTACATAAGTTTGCCAGAAATCTAGTCCTAATTCTTTCCTTCTCTCCATCTACATCCCATCCCACATGAGTTGTCATTTTATCACCTTAGTCCATTTCAAATACATCCAGGATTTGAATAGATGAGCAGGATTAGGTGAGAAACACATAACAGTGCTATGTGCATGGATGTTTCTACCATACTGAATTGTGATGTGTAAGTGCAATGCACCAATTAAAAAAAAAAAAAAAAAGATTCCTAACCCCTCAACATTCAGCTCCGGAAGTGAAGCATTTTTTCTTCTTTGGAAACATTTCCAAGACTTCCCAAGCTATGCTAGTGACACTCTCCTCTGCTCTCATTGTGATGAATGAGCTTTCAAAGTGAAAGTCAAATCACAGCACTCTTCTAAGGCCCCACATTTTACTCAGAGTAAATCCCAAAGTCCTTACAATGACCTACTGTGCTCTATAGGAACCATGCTTTTTCCAGATAGCCATATGACTAACTTCCTCATTTTTCAAACATTTGTACAAATTTCCACTTATCAATGAAGTTTACTGAACAACCCTATTTTAAGTTGCAATTTGAATCACTCCTCTCTCCCTGTAGGCTCCAAATTATTTGCTCCTCAACACCTAGTCCCTCTACCCTACTTATTATTTATTGTCTCTCTCTCTCTTTATAAGACTGTAAGTTCTTAAAAGCAGATACTTTTGTCTGTTCTGTTCTCTTAAATATTCCATGTGCCTTATTCTTGGGGATTGCAATTTAACAGGTGCTCAGTAAATGAGTTTGAAGGAATGAGCCCTGCTTGCACTATATTGCAATTTTCTTCCATGTCCACCTGCCTACCACCAAACCATGAACTATTTTGAGACAAAGATGTTTGTTGTGTCTTTTCACAATGTGTTAATGTATTTCCTGAAAATAATGGGTTCATAATAAATGTTTTCTAAGTGCATGTATTCAACCCTTACCCCATCACCCCATAGCTTTGCAGTGTGTTTAATTACATGATGCCAAGCCATAATAAAAAATGCAAGAAGGCTGTTTACTTAGTGGAGAAGCTTCATTATAAACTATCACAGTATCTAAGATCACCAGAAATGAAGAGTCCAATATGAACCAACATGGTAACTATTTCTCCTGCAGAGTTTCTTCAAAGATTATGAATTCACCATTGTCTATTTGGCATCTTCCCTCCTCGAAACCTATATTTGGAACATTTACTGAATTCTAAAACTAAAGGAAGTCTGAAAATTGTAGACCTTTAAAGATAATGCCTTGCCTTCTGTGACTTCTCTTTTTGTTTCCTTCCTCAGAGCTCTTCCTGCCATGATGCAATGGGTCCGCACACAGAAGCCAGGAGAGAGTGGCATCAATATTGTCACTGCTGATTTTGTAGAACTTGGTGATTTTATCAGCACTGTCATAAAGCTCAACTATGTCTTTGAGGAAGGAGAAGCCAACACTTGATAGTACTCTTTGGAATGTCCACAAATAAGATAGAGAAGAGTCATTGTATTAAGCATAGTATCTATAAACACTGATCTTCCTATTCCACTGAGTCTCAGAAGGAATTAGGGCTGGTAGTGGGTGGGAAAAGGGGGAAATCATTTCTTCAGTGATTATAATCATATTCTGCATTACTATATATATATTTCATTTCCTAATTGATGAGCAAAATTTACTTCTAGTGTTAGGGATAAAAAAAAGAACAGTGAATTTTGTTTTTCCAAATTAGTCTTTGTAACGTATAACTCATGAGTGTTTACCTGATTGCATTTTCTAATTTCAACCTAGGGCTCCTTGACTATCTGTACCCTCTAACCTTTCTAATTCCTCTTTCGCTCGCTATATCGCTCTTTCTAATCAGATGTTGTGTGGGGCTTACAACAATTGAATGCCCAACATAATGTGTATTACATTGTTGTACTGAAATTTACTTGTTTTGTGGGACTTGGTATAATATTCTATAGTCATCTGCAATTGGGCATTCATAGCTACCTTTTGGTCATAGAAAATATGCATCAAATCAGTTTCTCTGCATCAGTAATATCAGAGTCCATAATCAGTGATCTTTGTGTTATATGAATACAATAGTGTTTCACAGTATTTCTATTTAAGGCAGCTATAACTATAATGTAGAAATTTTTTTGAAAGATTAAGAGTGCCAACTCCATAGCCAAAAAGTGAGGATTGGGATGGGGGAGATGGGTGCCATTGTTAACTTAGCAGTCTCCTAAGTAATAATGCATTGCAAATGCCCAGTAAGTGAAAAGCTAAAGCAAGTGTGTTACAATCAGAAACTCTCTGAAGGAACTCTTCCAAAATCCCTCTTAATGATTTTGGTTTTCAAGAAAATGAAGGAAAAAGAAAGACCTTACAGACTTTCCTACCAAATTAGACTTTCCAAACAATGTAGTTCTAAATCCCAGATTATAAAGCATGTTTTTCAAGAAGCTTCATGTTTCTGGCTTGATGGAAAGAGGAAGGAAGGATGGCAGAGGAGTTTTTGAGACCAAAGTTTTGAAACTATGTACAAGATTTCATAAGAATCCATAACATATCTCTAGGAAATTCTTGAAATTTATGTGATCTGGGTGGATTTGTTTAAAGTTGGTCCTAATTCATTTCCTCTGGGTTCTATCCTACTCCAGAGGCAAAATTAACACAGAAGGAGAAAAGCCTCATACAAAATATTTGTGACTTAGCTTTCAATAATACAAGTATATAAGAAGAATAATGATAACACAATTTTGAGCCTTGCATTTCTTTGGTGTCTCTGATATAGTTGACAACTCTAAAACAATCTTAAAAAGAGCACAATAAATACCTTTCACCTATGTGCCTCACAGGAGAATTGTGAGGCATTTATACAAACATAAAATTTGCTGAAATTCTTACAATTGTGAATTACTTTATCTTCATATTTAGAAATAATCATGTCTCAATATTTTCCCGGGACAATGCTGTCCCATGCAAATTGAAACCATGGAGAAATAAAAGCATGCAATCACCTTTTAATTAATATAAGTGTAATACACATGACTTAGTCTCTTAGATCTAGATAGGAGAGTTGATTTTAAGATTAAATGTGTCAAAATTATAAATAATAGAGAGTTGATTTTGAGATTATAAATATTCATTATTAGAAAGCAGTACTTACTAGCATCTGCAGGGAGGGAATAAATTTTTTTTTTATTCTGAAGAGAATGTCCATGAAGAATGTAGTACCTGTGTAGACCAAGTAGCATGCATATACATACAATAGATGTTTATGCATTCCAGCTGTGTTTTGTCATGCACAATGTTTTGTGCACAATGCACCAACATATACCCACTCCTGTGTGAGAAGACAGATAAAAAATATACACAAACACCCAGAGATAGAGACAGAAACAGTGCAATTCTCTTCAAATGAAAATATTGATAATATTAAATAATTTAGCTGAGCCCTTTAACAACATATGAAAAAAAAACTGATTTAAAAAAAAACCTTTAAAATGGAGGAGCTGATCATATTAAATATTTTTATAAAATATTATAGCTTAAATATTTACAAATACAGTCCTTTTCTTTCCGTTTTTCCCTTCCCTTGCAGTCTTATTGTCTATCACTTTCACTGGCTATTTATGTACAACTAAATATGCATCTTTTTGAGGATTATGGATTATTGAAATGTATGTCCTGTAAATTTGCTTTTTGGATACACTTTCTCTCTGACTCTTTATTATTCATTTCTCAGGAGGATCTTTAGCCAAACATACTTGCAATGACACAAGGATTTAACTTATAAATAAGACAGAAAACAGATCTTTCAACTTATTAATAAAAAATGAATAAAATATAGAGGTAACTATTGTATTTTCTTGAACTTAGATGGTTTCCTATCACGTTGCTTAGAATTAACTTTGCTTTATTTGTCATTTGGGTGCTGGAAAGAACAAACATGATGAAGCATCAGATAGTGCAGTTACTTAACTGGGGAAAGCTTTTTATTGCCATTAAGGATATGCACACAGAAACCATGGTAGACAAAAGATTCTTTCAATCCAATGTTAAGGTTTCACAATGGACACATAGAACCACCTATGTAGCAGGCACTAAGAGCAAATGGACTTGCCTTAATTTCTAAAGGAGGGAAGAGGTAGAAATGCACCATGGGAGAATTCCCTAAATGAAGTTCCTTGGAAAGGGGATGCAGAGAATGTGCCTCTGGCTATCTTCTGTTCATTGACCCTGTACTGGAGCATACTTTGGGAGCAGGCCATGGGCCTTCCATAAGGAAATGGGGGTGAGAAGATGGTGATATGCATTCAAAGCTTACTCTCAGCTTATGTTCCTCTGACGGTATTGTCTTTCCAGAGATCTAGGAGTACAAGGGCTACAAACAGGCCCCAAGATGTAATCAACACATCTTGGTGCATTTTTTGTTTTTCTTTTTTCTTAAGACTTTATGTCACAAGTCCTACAAGACAAAAAATAAAAATAAAACCCAACTTTTACCCAATCCACAGCAGAAAATTGAAGGAGTGGATAGATTGAGGGAAAACAAGCAAAGGACATCATTTTTACTTTCCTGTAATTTGGAGGGACTTATATGGTGAATACTTCTGCCACTACTATTTATGTCTCCTTTATTAACTATATAGTCACAAGAACGTAGAGAACGAGGAGGCATCCTTTAAAAGCCTTAGGATATTCTATTATGATGACCTCAATATTCACTTGCAGCCATACTGGGAAAACTCAACTTTTCATGGAGCGCCACCAAATAGTGAATGTATTAGAGTATAGAGCGTTTGGCATGATGCACCAATGTGGTGTATACATACACACACACACACACACACACACACACACGCACGTGTGTGTGTTGAAACTGCACCTAATCATCTGACCTGATTCCACTGCAATTTTAATTCTTTAAATCAATATCTCCTATTTTATTAGGCATAAAATAATTAAAGTATTTGAATATTAAATAGGAAATACCTTGGAGCAATAGACTTACTTATGTTGTCAATACACTTCAAGCTAGAGAATCTAAGGACAGTGGACTTTGAATATAAATTACAAACATATACACATCTCCACTTAAAGGTGTTCTAAGTCCTTCTGATGTGTTTTTTAAAAGCAAGATTACCTGTTTAGGTTCTCCCCTTTTAGGATGCCAGATTGGAAAGTTGAAAGTCTCAGGAAATGCATGTTTTCTTGAGTTTTCAATTCTACAGTTTCCCAAATACTCAGTGACACAATCTTCTAACCTTTGGTTGCTCAACCAAAAAGAAACTCCATGGGCAAAGTGTCCACATTTTGAATTGCTAAGAGAAAAATAATGCACCATGTCCCTCAGGATATGCTAAACGAGATATTTAAAGCATTTTGTTTTACAGAACTTTAGTCTTTTCAACTAGATTTCAGTGATACCGTGGTGTAAATGCTATATTTGCCATAACTTACTGGTGGCTCCTGTGTTCCATACAGTTTTAAATAATGCTCCAAATTGTTTGTTTTCCCAATGACAATGATAAAACTGTTCTGTAGAATTTGTAAACGGTGTTGATTGAATCTGTTAAAAAACTGTAATTTTTATTTCACTTGTGATATTATTTTGTAGGTATTAGCTCTAAATGTATATTTGTGTAAGCCAAAATTTTGTGCTTGTTGGTGATATGTGTAAGTATATTGTATCTTATCAAAAAATCAAACTTATCCTAAAAAAAAAAGGGCACATTGTGACCAGCCTTAAATCATCATCATTTTTTTTGTTTGTTTCTTATTGCTTTAATTTGAATTTAAAGTTTGAACAGAAATTATGTTTTTGAGCCTGGCGTGGTGGGGCATGCTTGTAATCCTAGTTCTTAGGAGGCTGAGACAGGAGGATCTGGGTTCACAGACAGCCTCAGTTACTTAGTGAGGCCCTCCGTAACTTAGTGAGACCCTGTTTTAAAATAAAGAATAAAAATTAGGGCTGGGTATGTAACTTGGAGGTAGAATGGCTCTGGGTTCCATCCCCAGTACCACAAAAAAAAAAAGAAAGAAATGAAATTATACTTTTGGTAGAGATGGCTTTTAAAGCAACCATATGGGGTATATGCTTTAGAACTTTTCAATTCCAATAAGCAAAATGTCTAGCTTATGAAGCACTCATGCTTTTCAAAATTATCATTCATCAATTAATTTTTCAACTTCATCATCATATGAGTGGACTGAATTCACATTTGTTTCTGTCAGGTACAGAAGCAGTGCACCACTAAAGTTATTCTTCCTAGAATGGAACTCTGTAATAAAATTTTCCTGTTTTTTAATTTTTTTATTAAATAATAAGTTTTCCAGGAAAATAGTTTCTCCAGACCCTTATTTTAGAAAATTGGATCTTCTGAAGTGTGATGAATTACCTTGGCTCTGCAAGAGTTGTTGAAGCTCCTGCATGATGATATGTTTCCAACATGGTTCTCTTTTCAAAAAACAAGTGTGTAGTACTCACACTTTTTCTGTCTGTCCTGTATGTCATGCACTTGTAGAAAATCCATGACTAATTCAAGGACCTATACAGGTGGCCATGCTCAAAGAAAAATGCTATAATCTTCTTTGGGTTTAGGATCTCTGATGAAATAATAATTAACCTTTTTATCTGTTCCATTCTCAATTATTTCTTTACATTTAGAGTTGCCGGGTAAGACATGGAACATCTGTGAAATTCAAATTTTAGATGATAATTTAGTGTATTTTCTATATATTTATCAGATAAACTTATACAAATTATATGAAATTCAAACTTAAGTGTATATGCCCTGTATTTTTCCCCTAAATTTGGCAACACTACCCATAATGCCTCTCAATATTTTTCCACTGGGCTCCGTATGATGACTGAGGTCTCCTTCTCTTCATACCCCATGTTAAGACCCCTCATGCAAATCTGCAGTCATAGTGCTCTTTATGAAGGAAAATTGGTCCCTACCAGGCCTGGCAAATGCTTTATGAAGGACCAACTAAAAATCAATGGAATAACCAAGCAAGTACCTTCATTATACTAATACCACCACTGTCACAATTTCCCTTCCCCAGGCTCTTTTTCGAGGCCCAGAGGCCCAGAGGCTCAAAGGCTCTCATTCATTCTTTAAGTAACATCCCCCAGTAATTGAGACAACCCAAAAAATACACCCACATGTTAAAAATGCTCTTGGAAAATAATAAATATTCTTGGAAAGAAGTAATCTAGTAGTAGGACCTCTTTTAAAATTTGGTTTCTCTTTCTTTCAGAGAGGAAATAAACTAATCCATTAGCCCCCCAAACACACACACACACACACACACACACACACACACACACTCACACACGCACATACTCCTCCATGAACATTTCACCACAAAATACTTTAATCAGGCTAAAACTAGTCATCTATGAAATTGTTGAAAATTTGACATAGAAAGGAACTCTCTTCATTGCAGGGATAGAAGAGTCAGAGTAGACATGGCCCTGTGGGCACCTCCTCAGAACAGTAGAGGCAGTTGGTCCAGCAGGTAGGGGACAGAATGTGGTCCCTGCCATGAAGCTAGTCCTAACAGAGGCTTGCTAAAGAAAATGATAACCACCAATCCATTTTGTGGGGGTGGGGGGATGGGGTACTGGGGATTGAAACCAGGTGGGCATTCTACCACTAAACTATATCCCCAGTCATTTTTAATATGAAACAAGGTCTTGCTAAATTATCTATGCTGTCTTTGAGTCTGGGATCCTCCAATTCAGGTTCCCAAGTAGAGGAATTACAGGCATGAGCCACTACATCCAGCTACCAGTCCATTTTTGATTTCGGTTTTGTTTTAGGAATTGAAAACCCAAGAAGCCCCAAAATAAGAGTAATGAGCTCTAATGCCAGTTTCTAGAACAGTTTTCAGAGAAAAGAACCATATTGGAATTCCTAAAAGAAAGCTTTCAAATACTGCTGTTTCCAACAGAGAGTCCTTGACATACTCATGTGGTTGGTGTTTTGACATATTGCTGGTAGCTAGTTCCTCTCACAAAATTTCTGTGAGTGGTATAGGGAAATTCAAATCCCTTTAATACATTTCCATCTCTTGGTTTGGTGTGCACACATTTGCATCCATTTGTTTCATTTCTGGAGGACAGGAATTTGCAGAGCTGGTGACATTTCCTTCGTTAGACACTAGAAATTCACCAGAGGGAGACAGATTTGTGCCTTCTCTTTTTAGGATCTGGTCATTGATACTTTACTAAATGTGTTGTAAAGAAAATTCATGCCTACAGTCTGTATAGCAAATGTGAATTTTTTGATAAGATTGTGTTCTTAATGTAAACAATGAGTTTCTTTGTATCCAGTGAAATGCTAATAAAGTCCTGGTACCAGTTATCTTTGTTTTTGTTTTTTTTTTCCAATTCATATTCACCAGTGTTTCATTATAGAACCCAAAGTGGATCTCTTAAATAGGATGTGACTTAAAACATCAGAAAAAAATTGTTTTTTAAAAATATGAATCATTATATTAGTATTTCTTCCATAAAAATGCTTTCTGCTAATAAAGGCACTGCTGTGAGCACTTTGATTATATCAAAGTTAGGTATTTCTGATGTCCAATATACTTAGCTTCTGATATCATCACAAAGAAGCCAATTTCAACATAGCAACAATATACTAAATATTACATAAATATTATTTAAAAATCTCAATTTAAAAGCTTAGGGTGAAGTTTTGTTTGTTTCTGTGTGTTTTTTGTTTTTGTTTTTTTTTTTTTTTTTTTTTTTTTTTTTTTTTTTTTTTTTTTTTTTTTTTTTGCGGTACTGGGGGTTGAACTCAGGGGCATTCTACCTCCGAGCTATACCCCCAGCCCTATTTTTTATTCTTTATTTTGAAACCGAGTCTCACTAAGTTGCAGAGTGCCTCACTAGGTAGCTGAGGCTGGCCACGAACCCGGATCCTCCGGTCTCAGCCTCCCAAATGCTGGGATTACAAGCGTGTGCCACCACGCCCGGCTCTGCTTTTGTTTTTGTTTGTGTTTTGCTGAGCCCTCACTGTATCTAATACTTGAGGTATTATTGTGGAATTGTGTTTGTATTCTACCAAATAAATCCTACCTATTGAGGCTAAATCATGCCTCAAAATAAAGTTGAAGCACTATGATAATATAATTAAGACAGCCCAGCAAGTAAATCTGGCAAGATTAGCTTTGATGTTGAACTTGTACATAAGTCTTCCAAAAGGTAAAATATTTCAGTAATGGCTCTCAACATGGGGTTCAATACATGTCCTTAGCAATAAACCATGATAATGGCCACACTTGAATCAGGCAGCAACTATATATGCTAGTGGGTTCACACCATTAGGTTTCTGTTTATAAAACTGTAATGACTTCTACTTTTAGGAGGTACTGTGTTTCTGCAAAGAATACTTGACATGATACATCTATGTGTCCTTAACATAACATTTCTATTGCTTCATTCAGAAAACATTTGCCTGCTATGTGACAGGCTCCAAACCATTTCTAAAAAAGTTCCTTAGAGAAACTGGCAAAGCATATCTTCTTTGGGAGTTTCTCACTAGAGGTAACAGATGGCACTATTTTGTCCTCTTAAAGAAGCAAACAAGCATTCATCCTTAATGACCTTTAGAAAGTAATATCTCCAGAGAGTCTGAACACAATTTTACTTCCTGAGAACATGAAATATAGAGAATACTTTCTAAAATAAGTATAATTGAAATTAAGTCACTGCAACAGGTAAAGAAAATCAAAGTGTTGCTCACTCCCTGGTTAAAACTATGCCACTACGTACAGTGCACCATGTGCAAAGCCCAGCTATCACATCCTGTCTGTAGTTCCAAAATAGCAAAATCAAAGGCTCTCTCCCTTTCCCCTTCCTCCCCTCACCTTTAGACAGCAGATAAAAATTGCTCTCACTCCATAGAAGGAGCTGACGATGCAGTGGAGATGATAACAAGTAGACATCTACATTTCAGGGAAGCAGACCATGTCAAGTAAAGACATGTCTTCTCCACAGAGGGTAGAAATGGTATGCTGCCTAGATCAGTGGGGTAAAAACGGCATCTGGAATGAAGGAGAGATTTCTTCTCAGGTGGAAAAAAATACTGCGGCATGGTAGAATATTTCAGCAATGGCTTTCAGCACATGTCCTTAGCAATAAGCCATGATAATGGCCACACTTGAACCAAGTAGCAAGAGGCGAACCTAAGTAAAATAGCACCTGCTGGGAATATTCATCCCGAAGTCCTGTGGATAGAGATTTTCTTGGAAGAATTTGGAACAATTAGGCTAAGATGAATCACATTAAATTCTAGAAAGTAGGACTTAGTGTCATAAGTGACAGGCAGAGGAAGGTGGTTAAAGATGCCAATGCTGGCAGTTCTTATCCAGTCCTTGCAGAACTTTTTTTTTCCCCCTACACACTTTTCTTTTCTCATAGGAACACAAAGTTTGACCTCCTGGGATTTTGCTGAGAAATAATTAAGATAAAGTCTTTTGCCTCACCATTACTGCTCAGATTTTATTAAACTGTACACTCTCATTTTGAACAAAAAGAAACAGTATCATACTGTACACTTTCATTTTGAACAAAAAGAAAAAGTATCTGATTTAAGCATTGAAGTTGAGAGGTTCATCTTAGCTATCTTTGTACTCCTGGGATGTGGCAGATATTAAAATGTATTTGGAAATAATTAAATGAAATTGAGTATGGTTGTGACTTAGTTCAACAGTGGACAAGTGCCTGCTAAGGACTGTACATGTGCTAAGAAGTTTAGGTAGTGCTGAGGATTCAAAAAAGAAGACAATACCCTTTATATCTTGTATTCCTTGGAGAAATACTGAGAATCTAAGGAGAATTTAGGGGGGAAATAAACTCCACAGGGTTCTCTCCCTGTCTAGAAAGATCATCTCTCAGCTGCAAAATCAACTATAAATTTTTGAGACAAATATCCATCCAGAGGAACTTGTTTTGTGATGCATCTATTTAAAAACAGCTAAGAAAGGATAGGGGCTATTACATTTTGAACATCAATAAAATTTCTCGTTAAATCTCTATATTCTTACTCTACTTGTGGATACATGTAGGGTCGCATACATGTAGGACTGTCTATGTTAACTACAACTCCACAGGATTCTGCCCCTGTCCCTGCAAGACCCCTGCCCTCATGTCTTTTCCTGTGTGCTTAATAAAAACTTGATGGCCTCCTCTTAGCTACTGGCTGCTAGGCTCTTTTCATCTCCGTGCCTACTACAGTCTCCAGTTCCTGCCCCTTCTCTGCCCAGTAGTGTGCCAGTGAGCACTGCCTACCCCCAGTCGGACATCACTATGAAGGCAGAGTCAGGTAACAGAAGGGTAGTCTGTAGCCACCTGAAGGCAGGTGAGGAAATGCTTCTCCTTTTTGGTTGCATTCTAACAAAGACCCTCCAGGGTCTTGTGTCCTAATAATTGCCAAGACTAGGAGGAGGCATCTTTCATTTTTAGAGTTCCCTCTCTCATCTACGAGCTGGAGACAGAAGTAAATTCCAGTGACAGCCACCATGTTCTTCTAAAGCGGCCACTCCCTCTGAGGACCAAGGCTTTCTTCTCAGGCAAATGTCTTTCTGGCTTTTCCAGCACTCAAGACATTTTCCTATCAGGTCCCTTGGTTCTTATGCAGATAGTCTCTGACAGAGCCCTCGTGATTCCGTTATTCAGAGTCACTCTAGGACCCCAGGTACAGGCCACCTAAGGGAACCAGAACCGCTGCTCCTGCCAGAAGCCCTCTCGGTACAAATGGGAAAATGACGAAATGAGCAGGAACTTCGTGTTCCACTTCTCAGCTTTTCCTTAGTAGGATTCTTCCTTACTGGTCCACACCCCACCCCCAACAAAACTTATTTTCTGTCACACAATTTGATGAATTCATTCACAATGGAGCATTAATGTGACTTAAAAGAGTAGTTATTTCAAACATTTTTGTTTTGTTTTTATTTTTTTCCTACTGGATCTAGGAGCATTTTCCCTCTGCGCTACCCCCAACCCTTTTTGTTATTTTTGTTATTTTTATTTATTTATTTATTGTGTGTGTGTGTGTGTGTGTGTGTGTGTGTGTGTGTCTATGTCTATCTGTCTGTCTGTCTGTGTGTTACCAGAGATTAAACTCAGAGCTACATCCTCAGTCCTTTTTTTAATGTTTTATTTGAAACAGAGTCTCACTAAGTTGCTCAGGGTCTTTCTAAATTGCTGAAACTGGTCTCAAACCTCCAGTCTTCCTGTCTCAGCCTTTCAAGTACTAGGATTACAGGTAGGTGCCACAATGCCCAGCTCAAATGATTTGTTTTAAATAAATATATACAAAAAAGTAAAAGTCAGACAGCAAGCTATTACACAATGGCTGTCATAAGGGAAAGGCCATGGTTTTTAGTTCCCCTGACCTGCTTCCAACTTTTCCTAGAGAGCTGTACTGCTCAAATTCTATTTTGCATACAATTGCCCAGTGACCTTAATTCAATGCAGATTCTAATTCAGCAGGTTAGGGATAGAGCCAGATTCTGCCTTTGTAACAAGCTCCCAGTTACAGGGATCCTGCGGTGGTGTTCAGGCACACCTCCTAGAATACTTAGTCTATGGAGCCCAGCTTTAAAACATTTGCTCCAGAGTCTCAACTTCCCCCATGATATTTACTCAGGGGATAAATAAATGACCAGATCTTTAATTATGAAACAAATTTGAGTGGAGGAATTATCCTAGGGAAGATGGCTCTAGTAGTTAAAGTCCTTTGCTTTTCCAAGCCTAGTTAACCTAAAGTTGCTACTTGTAGTCTGATAAAACCAGAGATGAAACATGGGTCATCTCACCAAAGGAAAACGTAAATTGCTGTGTGTCAGAGTGGAGTGCAGATGAAATGTGAACTGTCTTTTGATAGACTCACAGCAAAGCAGGGCTGTGAAAGGCCAGGTCAGCTGCACAGGAGACTCAGAGTCCTGCTTCTTTTGACCCACAAAGTAAAGGCAGCTGGGGGTGTTGTGGGCAGAAACTCCTTACCTAAACCTCTGTTCTGGGCTGTATGAATCCAGGCTGCTCTTCTATGCCAGAGTGACTTAAATCCTACATGCAAGACTGGAATGTTTTATTATTTTATTTTATTTTATTTTGTGGCACTGATGATTAAACCCAGAGCCTCACACATACTAGCACTCCTCCACTGAGCTACATCCCTAGCCCTTTTCATTTTATTTTGAGATAAGGTCTTATTTGGTTATCCAGGCTGGCCTCAAACTTACGATCCTCCTGCCTCAGTTTCCTGAGTAATGAGGATTACAAGAATGTGCCACCATGCCTGGCAAATGTTTTATTATTACTGACAGAATTTTGAACTCAAGAAGCATGTCCTTGTAAGAGAGTGTTCTCTTCTAAATTTGCAGGGCTGGATCTATTATTCAACTTGGTGACTGACCATTCAGATTTTACTTTCTTAGTCCAAGCTAATTTTAGCCTGCTCAGTTTCTGAGTGACAGAAATCCAACTTAAATTATTTTAAGCCAAAACGGGGGAGGAGGGTGGTACTTTTCAAACTAATTGAAGTAGAAAGGAGACAGCTTTGGGCTAACTGGATCTGAAGCTTCAAAGAATTTCACCACAGCTTGATTTTTTCTCTTTCTCTCTCGGTTTTATTTTCCTCTGCAGTCACTAGATTTAAGTAGAATCTTTCAATATTGAGTCATGATGGACAAAGATATTTTTCCCAATAGTTTCAATCTAGAGACATAGTTGAATCTCATTTGTCTGATTTGGGCTTGAAGCCAATTTTCCAGGCAAGCACTGCACCTGAGAATAGAATGTAGTAAGGCTCTGTGTCCTCAGGTTCCAGCTCCTTCAGGTTCCAGTGTGGATTCCAGAATCTATGGGTTTCAGCATCTGTGGATTCAACCAACCTCAGGTCAAAAAAAAAAATTTTTTTAAATGAAATGAATCTATATCAAACACATACAGGCCTTTTTTAAATTTTTATTGCCTAAACAATAAATAGCATAAGAATTTAATTAGGTATTGTAAATAATCTAGGATCATTGAAAGTACACAGGAGAACATGCATAAGCATATATGCAAGACTACACTGTTTTATGCAACAGACCTCAGTGTGTACAGATTTGGGTCTCCATGGGAGTTGTGGAACCAGTCCTGCACAGATGCCAGGGATGGCCCTGTATTGGTGAGTCCTATACCAGCCCCATCCCTACCAGAAGACAGAGAATGTGGAAGTGGTTGTGTAAAGAGAAAACTGAAGGTCCACTCTAGAAGGTGTGAGAAAGTGCCCTTGTCAAGTACGCACAGTGGCTGTCCTCTCCCAAGCTTTCCTGGCATCCCTGGAGTCCTGTACGTGGTGGGCAGCATGCTTCTTCACTCAGTAGATTCATCATGACTACTGTGTCTTTAGCTCTGAACCCCAGAGAAGATGAAAAAGTAAAAACTAACATTAAATACAGTTTAGAAACAGTGTGCTTTTAAAGTGTTATTCACATTTCACAAGCAAATTTTCTTAAGATGTTAGAATTGAAGACTTTAAAAATCTATATCCCTCAGCCATTCATATAGTAAGTTAGATCATTCAAAATTCACAATATACTAAAGCACCACAGAGAATATAAAATAAAGCCAATAGTTCATATAAAAGATTTGAAAGGAAAAAGGAAAAATCCCTAGGATATAATATATGGTAGAATGAGTTAGTCTGAATAAGATGCGGGCTAGGATTCTTACTATGAGAAAAGCAACAGGCAATTCTGCTTAGACTATTTCCAGAAGAAGTTGCTAATGTAGTCTAATTAATGGTTTGACAATGAGAGAAAATTACAGCCTCAGTAGCACCAAATTATTTCTCCCCAATCAATACTAATTGCAGGAGATCCCGTATTCATCAGCTGAATTCTTAGGGTCATTATAGAAATCATTGTCTGAACAGAATCTACCTGATACCTGAGATAAGGCATTTCTGAATTAGGGAGGTAGATGAAATACACAGTGGTGTGTGTGTGTATGTGTGTGTGTGTGTGTGTGTGTGTATTTGTGTGTACATGGTGTACATGTTAACATTTAGGAGGTCCATACAATTTTCTGCAGGTGTCTCAATTTTTTTAATATAGTATAGACATTCCTATCTAAAAAAAGGTCCTCCTTAAGGCCACGTTTCCAAAATTTCCAAATTTTGACTGCTTTTCTAGTAGCTGCGATTTATGAGGTTGTGAGAAAATAAAGGTCCAATATACCATGTGAAAATAAAATTTTAAACTAACTGAAAATTACCAGAAGATGGCCAGCAGCTCCATGAGTACAGGAATCTTTTTTGTCTAATTTACCAGTGAATTCCCAATACCTAGTTGAGTAACTGCATATTCGTTTCCTGGGGCTATTGTAACCATCTAGATGGCTTAAAACAGTAGAATCCATTCCATCAGGAGGACAAAAGTATAAAATCACCTATTTCTCTGTTTTTATCTGTTTATTTTTATGCTCTTCCTCCTCCTCCTCCTCCTCCTCCTCCTCCTCCTCCTCCTCCTCCTCCTCCTCTTCCTCCTCATCCTCTTCTGGGATTGAACCTATGGACATTCTACCTCCAAGCTATACCCCCAGCCCTTTTTATTTTCAAACAGGGTCAATATTGCTAAAGTTTCTGAGGGTCTTGCTAAATTGCTGTGTTCCTCCTGTCTTAGCCTCCTCATTACTGAGATTATAGGCATGTGCCACCATGCCTGACCTTCTCTTCTTCTTAAAAAGTACCAGTCATTGTATTTAGGGTCCACTCCAACCAAGTATGACTTCATTGTAACTAATTACATATGCAAAGACCCTATTTCCCTACTAGGTCCACTCTGGGATTCAGGGGAAGAAATGGAGTTTGTGGAGAGGGGACAGATATTCAGGTTACTAAAAATGATTATATATCTCAAGGAAATGGTATAATAGACTCGGTGTGACATGCACCTGTAATCCCAGTACTTGGAAGGCTGAGACAAGAGGATCGCAGGTTCAAGGCCAGAACACGGTAACTTAGTGAGAGCCTGTTTCAAAATAAAAAATAAAATAGGGCTGGGAATATAGAGTTAGAACTTCCCTGAGTTTAGTTCCCAGTATCAAGAAAGAAAGAACTTTAATAGTCACTGTGTTACAAAGTGATATAATGTGTAATCCATCTCTTATTTTATAGAGCTCTTTACCATTCAGTAGGCTAGTAGTTCAGTGAGCCTAATTTAAATAAAAAATAATGGAATTTCCAAGAAGAGGGCGTCTGAGTGAAACACCTCTCATCAGGCACTCTGAGCTCAAATCAAATCTGTCATAAAAGCAGCTTCTTTTTTTATTTTTTATATAATAATTGGTGCATTGTAATCATACCTCTTTATAGGTACAAGCTGATAAAGGCATATATGCACACATTTTTCATTTAACCCCTTCCCCAATTCCCACCCCACTCCCTCGCCCTCCCTCCTTCTCAAGTTCAGTTTAGTGATTGACCTTGATATATTTGTGAAAGTACATCATGTGCATTAGGGTGCCCCACCCTTGTCCATCCCCTTTGGTTAAGTCAACTTCTTTGCTTATCGAGGGTGTCTCCTTTTTTATCTGGAGACCCTCTTATCTAGCATCCACATATTAGGGAGAACATAAGCTTTTTTACTCTTTGTGACTGGCTAATCTCACTTACCATAATGTTTTCCAGTTGCATCCATTTCCCAGAAAAAAACATGATTTTGTTCTTCTTTATGGCTGAGTAAAATTCCATTGTGTACATATCCCATAGTTTTGTAATCCATTCATCTGTTGATGGACATCTTGGCTGTTTCCATAGTTTGGCAATTGTGAATTGTTCAGCTATAAACATAGATACACATGTTTCAGTCTGATAGTTTGGTTTCCATTCTAAAAGCAGCTTCTTGACAGAAGAAAAAAAGCGACAAAAAAGTGAACATAGCTACAAAAACTGAAGAAATAAAGTAACAAATAAACAAAAAATCTGACACCCTGAGCAGGAATCATAGAGAATCCTTGAGGGAAGTGAAG
Source organism: Graphiurus murinus (assembly GCA_004027655.1). Taxonomy (NCBI): domain Eukaryota; kingdom Metazoa; phylum Chordata; class Mammalia; order Rodentia; family Gliridae; genus Graphiurus; species Graphiurus murinus. Next base: position 2,393 of record PVLC010003362.1, on the reverse strand, counting down.
GATGTGAAAGATGCAATAATAGAAGTGAAGGCATCAATACAAACCATAAACAGTAGGTTAGACCACATGGAAAATAGGATATTACTCTTAGAAGATGACCATTCCAAAAATGAATCCATTGTACACAATCTAGAAAATAAAATTCAACAGTATGAATTGGACATCGATGAGATCTGGACCAATTTTAAAAGAGCTAACCTAAGAATAATAGGCATAGAAGAGGGATTAGAAGTTGAAACTAATGGAATAAAGAACATTTTCAAAGAAGTAATATCAGAATTTTCCAAACATAGAAAGAGAAGTTGACACACAGGTACAGGAAACATATAGAACCCCCTAAAGAAGAAGTTCACCATGCCACATAATAATCAAGTTGACTAATGTAGAGGCTAAGGAGTGAATTCTAAAGGCAGCAAAAGTAAAAGGCCAAGTGACATTCAGAGGCAAACCAATTAGAATCACTCCAGACTTCCCAAATCAAGTCATGAAAGCCAGGAGGGGCTGGAGTAACATATTCCAAACTCTGAAAGAAAATAACTTGTAGCCAAGATTCTCTTACCCAGCAAAACTCTCTCTCAAAATTGACGGAGATATAAAAACCTTCCATGACAAACAGACAATGAAAGAATTTATGTCTTCCAAACCAGCACTAGAGAAAATACTCAAAGAGATTAACTACAAAGAAGAGCTAACAAGTAAACGTCAGAACCAGAGAAACAATTATTTCCAGGAAGCAAACACCTAAACAAAGAAGAACAAACACTACTGCAAACAAGTCAAAATTCAAAATGTTAGGAATTAAAAATCATCTCTCAATAATCACACTGAATAAAAATGGTCTTAACTCCCCAATAAAAAGGCACAAGGTGGCAAAATGGATTAAAATCCAGAATCCATCTATATGCTACCTGCAGGAAACACACCTTACAAGCAAAGATTCCCACAAACTAAACCTGAAGGGCTGGGTAAGGTAATCCATGCCAATGGAACTCGAAGACAAGCAGGAGTAGCAACCATGATATAATATAAATTAGATTTCAAGCCTAACCTTATCAAACAAGACAAAGCAGGTCATTTTTACTAGTAAAAGGAAGAATCCAGCAAGAGGAAATAACACTAATCAACATCTATGCCCCAAACATAGGTGCAGCCACTTTCATAAAACAAACTCTGCATGATATAAAGTCACACATAGATCACAATACACTAATACTAGGAGACTTCAATACTCCTCTCACATCACTAGACAATCTTCTAAACAAAAGATCAGTAAAGATGTTTCAGGCCTAAGTAATACCATAAGCCAAATGGACCTGTTAGACACATACAGAATATTTCACCCAACTGTAGCTGAATTCACATTTTTCTCAGCAGCCCATGGAACCTTGTCCAAAATAACCACATTCTGGGCCACAAAGAGAGCACTGGCAAATTTAAAAAATGTAACATAATTCCCTGCATCTTTTCAGACCACAATGGAGTGAAACTAGAAATAAACTCTAAGAAGACCCAGAGTAACCATGTAAACACATGGAGACTGAACACCACACTGCGGAATGAGGAATGGGTCACAGAAGAAGTAAAGGGAGAAATTAAAAAAAATCCCAGAAACCAATGAAAACACAAACACAACATATCACAACCTCTGGGACACTTTGAAGGCAGTACTATGAGGAAAATTTATAGAACTGAGTCCCCACATAAGAAGAATGGAAAATCACCAAATAAATAACCTAATGACATAGCTCAAAGCGCTTGAAAAACAAGAACAGTCTAACCTCAAAGCCAGTAGAATATGGGAAATTATGAAAATCAGAGAAGGAATTAATGAAATAGAGAATTAAAAACAATAGAGAAAATCAACAAAACCAAAAGCTGGTTTCTTGAAAAAATAAACAAGATCAATAAACCATTGGCCAGCCTAACCAAAAGAAAAAGAGAATCAACCCAAATTACCAAAATAAGAGATGAAAAAGGTGATATTACCACCGACAGTGTGGAAATACAGAAGATCATAAGAAATTATTTTGAAAAACTATACTCCAACAAAATGGAAAATCTAGAAGACATTGACAAATTTCTAGACACATATAACCTTCCTAAATTGAGTCAAGAATACATAGAAAACTTAAATCGACCAATAACAATCAAAGAAATAGAAACAGCAGTAAAGAGTTTACCATCAAACAAAAGTCCAGGGCCAGATGGTTTTCCAAGTGAATTTTATAAAACATTTATAGAATAGCTAATCACAATACTCCTCAAACTATTCCAGGAAATAGAAAGAAACATGGGACCCTCCCAAGCACATTCTATGAAGCCAACATCACATTAATACCAAAGCCAAATAAAGACAGCTCAAGAAAAGAAAACTATAGGCCTATATGATTGAT
>PVLC010003361.1:42383-98547 GCA_004027655.1 Graphiurus murinus | reverse complement strand
TTTTTTTTTTTTTTTTTGCGGTACTAGGGATTGAACTCAGGGGCATTCTACCTCTGAGCTACACCCCCAGCCCTATTTTTTATTCTTTATTTTGAAACCGGGTCTCACTAAGTTATGGAGTGCCTCACTAGGTAGCTGAGGCTGGCCTCGAACCCGGATCCTCCGGTCTCAGCCTCCCAAATGCTGGGATTACAAGCGTGCGCCACCACGCCCGGCTTTTTTATGTTTTCATTTTGAAACAGAGTCTCTCTAAGTTGCTGAGGATTTCACTAAGTTGCTGAGGCTGGCCTCAAACCTTTGATCCTCCTGTTTCAGCCTCCCAAGTACTGACATTACACAGGCATGCACCACCATGCCCAGCTTGTTTTTTCTGGCTTGTAGATACATAGCTCCAGTTTCTGCCTCTATCTACACATGACCTTCCTCTCTGTGTCTTTGTGTGTCTTCTATTTGGTCTCTGTAAGAACACCTATCAGTGGATTTGGGGCCTGCCCTAGTCCAGGACTGGATCAAGACTTTCAGTCTAAATTTTAGGTACACATTCTTTTGGGGGACCACTATTCAACCCACCACAGCAGTACTGCCATCCATCCACTGACAGACCCTGAAGTTTATTTCCTTGGCTTTATTTCTAATCTGGTTCCTTTTTCTATTTCATCTTTTCTCTGTTCTACTTTCAACTTTTCTTCTATTACACACACAAAAAAAAGCGGAGTTTGTAACTTGATTACATCTACTTTATATTTGACAAACTAGAGCAAAGTATAGATACCAATAAGAAAGAAAAATTTTCACAGACTCACTGAATTTAGCTCCTTTCAATTTCACTTAAATATGCACACTATAGTACAGCGTTTAAAATTCTTAAGCATAGAGTTCTTTTTTTGTTGTTTTTTTTTTGGGGGGGGGTTGTTTTGTTTTTTGCGGTACTGGGGATTGAACTCAGGGGCATTCTACCTCCGAGCTATACCCCCAGCCCTATTTTTTATTCTTTATTTTGAAACCGAGTCTCACTAAGTTGTGGAGTACCTCACTAGGTAGCTGAGGCTGGCCTTGAACCCGGATCCTCCGGTCTCAGCCTCCCGAATGCTGGGATTACAAGCGTGTGCCACCACGCCCGGCTAAGCATAGCATTCTTATACAACCATAAAACAAAAACAAATCTATAAGTTAAATACAAGGAAAGTACAAAACCAATGAAATTCAAATGTTTTCCTTCCAAAATGGCAAAGAGTGTCTGTGCTGTGCCGAGCACGGTCAGAAGTGCTGGAGATACAGTGATAAACAAAGTAGCTGCTTCTTGGATTGTTTTTTTTTTTGCATCTCATACTTCAGCAACTCTAATGGAAAGAACTAGATAATATTGATATGTCCAAAGCAAACACTGTTCACAACATGACTCTCTGCCGCCAACTGCTTCTGGGCAGCCTCACCTCAGTCCAGTATATCTACACCCCAATTTTCCACCAGACCACCCAACTCTGCAACATTTCTTCTCTAGTCCAGTAACTACAAACATTTCCTCCACCTAGTGAACTCTCACATCACCTGGCATGTCGTACTGTCTACATATTTGCACCCCCCTCTTTCTTTTTTCATTAACCCTTGACAGTTAAACAACACATTGCCCAGCCACACCACTGTATTTTCCTGCATACCTAATGGACACATCCATGTGTCAAACAATTAAGAAACTAAAGATCTTGCTTTATGAAACTTCCTTTGCAGCACCAAATTCACTGCAGGGAAGAAATTTTGTCTTTGGAACTGGTAGAAATAACTGGGCATGCACACTCTGGATTTATTTTTTTCTTTGCATATCCTGGCAAATGGCTTGATCAGAATTCCCTGTATTTCGAGAGCCTTAACTCCAAGACTACAATAGGGTAGAAAAACACATATTTTGCCCCAATACTGCTTGCATGTATTCCTTATTTCTTCTTTTCAATATTTTGTTTAAGAAATGAGATATGTAAAATGTATTTTTCAGTGTACCATGTTAACACATTGGCTCAGTTATTACCTGCCAAAACATGAAATCACAGGACCAGTACAACAAGAGACAGAGAGCAAGAGTGAGAACAAGAGAGAGATCTCCCAGACCACTCACTACAGCAAATGCACTAAAGTTAATCATTAGTACCTTAACCAAGAGATTTTTTTGTTGTTGTTCTTATAATCATTTTAAAATCATGGAGGAGCCAGGCGTGGTGGCGCACATTATAATCCCAGCATTTGGGAGGCTGAGACCGGAGGATCCGGGTTCGAGGCCAGTCTCAGCTACCTAGTGAGGCACTCCGCAACTTAGTGAGACCCTGTTTCAAAATAAAGAATAAAAAATAGGACTGGGGGTATAGCTCAGAGGTAGAATGCCCCTGAGTTCAATCCCCAGTACTGCAAAATAAATAAATAAAATCATGGAGGACAGTTTTGTTCGTTGGGAACTCCCTCTGCTTAGACTTGTGGATAAACAGTCCTTTTGTTTCAGAGGCGGGTGAGGAACAGTTACTGTGATTTTGACATTTAGAGCAGCTAACCCAAAGACAGGCAGACGTGCTTACTGCCAGATTGAAAGTAAAATGCAGCCATCTTGGCAACTGTGCAATCACCATAAATACATTTAAAAGAACACAGCACCTAAATCATATAGCAGGATTCAATTATAATGTGGCTATCCCAATGATCAAAAGAAAAAGCAGCATTTTCAAAATCTTAGGGAGAACCTGATGGTCCCTGAGAATTTATGTGTAGCCTCTGGTTGGGAAACTGATCTATAACATGTCTCAGACTTTCCTGACCACGCATGGGGCCCCAGCTCCTCATGCCCACCCTGGACCTCTTATCCCTGGTTCACATGGTCATCTCCTCTCTCCTTGCCTCTGCCTCCATCCATCCCAACCTATCTCCTAAGAAGTACCTCGAGTGACTGCCCTCAGATGAATTTATATTTTTCAAGAGGATCTGGGTGCATAGATCTGTGTGCCAGATCCTATGCAGATTTCTAGGAAAACCAAAGTAACAGATACATGATTTCTGTGTGCAAGGAACTCACGAACTTGTATTATCAAGACAGTCTTCTTCTCTACCAACCCATGATCTCCTTCCTTCCTTCAAAGCATTCTGCAAAATGTCTGCTTTCCTAGTCATCTTCTGAGACTTGTCTCTTTGGATCCCATTCTCAATAAATATTCAGTAATTCTCCTGGCCATGAAGTACACCTCAAACTCTCCAAGTTTATGTGTAAATTCATATTTTTACATAAGATGTGCACATATCTTTCTCAGTTTGTGCTGTCTCTTTTCTTTAGACTCTGAGCTCCTCAAAACGCAAGATTTGAGGTCCTAGATTCATTCCCTAAAGGTATATTTCTAGGTACTAATCACTATTTCCTAGGAAGCATATATCTTTTCTTCAGTTCTTTGTGAACAAGACCAAGCTTTCAACTACCCAATTCAATCTGAAAATTAATCCAAGTCAGGTTCAAAATCTTTTTCTCCTGGAGTCTGCTGCAATTGAGACAAGCCCAGGTGAAACTTAGACCAAAGTTTGAAATTTTAGAAGTCAGTCAGTATTGAGAGCTGAGCTGGCCCTGTTTTCCCCAAACCCTAGCTGCCAGGTGAGGGCCAGCCCTGTAGAACCCCCAACCCCACCCCGCTCTCCCAGAGTCTGAGTTGAGGTCTCCGGACACAGAGGTTCCTGCTCCCTTTTCAGTGTGGTCAAATTTCTCTTGGGAAACCAGTCTGAATCACACCTTCAGTACCTCTGCTTAACCCCTTTTATTCTGTTCTGTTCACATTTTATCATCTAGTGGGGGGAAAAAAGGCCAAGTTTTACATCACAATTGCCCAGAACAAACCAAAAGGATTTGCAACACCTGAATATCCAGAATGACAAAGAAGTGAAGACCACCCAAATTGCCTAACAAATTAATGCATAAAAATAGCCCATGAACTTCCAGCAAGGCAATTTGCCATGACAGAGAAGAAGCAAACAAGATGTGGATGCACTAGCTTTAGTACAGTACATCCTAGAAATCTTTCTCCAAGCTTCCACCAACCAAACAGAAGCCTCACATTCATGCACACTCACCCGCACTTGCACACACAATAATAACAGCAAACACTCCTCTAAGAACTCTCCATATAATCACCTCCTCCATCCTCATACAGCCCTATGAGGTAAGTGTTACTATTCACTGCTCTCTGATCAATTTGGAGATGTGTCACCAGGATCCTACTTCAAGGAAGGATTCACTTCTCGGCTGCTGGGACATGTATTCAGCAGGCAGCTTCTGGCTACTTTAGAGTCAGTCTCCACTGAGAGCTGCCTTGCCCCGGGTCATGCTCTTCCCCCAGGAAGTCTGTGTCAGTGGGGTGAATCAAGGGATGAAAGGCCTGGCCACTGTGGCTGTCCTGGGACAATGCTGATTGACAGAATTCACTCCACTACTCCCTTCTGGGTTAGTCCTTTCCTTGTCAGACCCAAATCACTGTTGGGATTTCCCCTTGGCCAATTTCCTGCCTCCTCTGCCTCCTACAGGTGCTGATCTATAATCAGTACCCCGCACAAGGATTTCTGGTTCACCCGCTTCTGCAGAGCAGAAGATGGAACATGCATTTTATAGATAAGGAGATGGAAGAATGGTTTTGCAGGGCCAGCAGCAGGAGCCAGATTTTGATCCGGTAGCCTGGCCTCAGAATCCATACATGTAGGCTTTTTGCTATTCTACCTGCAGTGTGCACGGGAAGTTGGGCTCTTCTCCCCACAACTTCGGTTGCCTTAAAATCTTTCAGCTTCAGGGCGCTAAGCAGGGACTTGAGGAGCTCTCCAGTGACCTCCCTATTGCTGCATTCAAGTTATTCCACCAGGTTAATTATCAGATAGTTCCGTGGCTTTTCTTTAAAGAGCCATCTCAGTTGGGAAGTCAATAAAGAACATAAAAGAAATATAAAGTTAGTGGCAAGATGTCTGGGGAAGTTTTCTAAATATTATTTTGATTACCTAGTCTTGGTTCAAGGAGAAGTAAAAATCGTATTTGGTATATTTAGTCCTAGATATGTTTATGCGTGGAAAGTACCTTGACTCGGATGATGATAATAGAAATTGACTGCAAAAAAAAAAAAAATCATTTATTAGTGTTGCTACATATACTCCTCAGGATAGGTACAGCAGTTCAGACACTAGTCATTGGACACCCTCACTCTACTTCACTCAAAATAAGACAATCACAATAAGATGCTACTTTTCATATCATAACCCTGGGGGAGAAGGACCCGTGGGGAGCTGAGCCAGCTGAAGATGACCAGAGCAAAGGGCAATTGGAAAATACTCCTGATAGGGGAGCTAAGCCCTGATCATGGAAGGATGCTACAGGGAGTGCAATGCAGAGTGTGCAGGCAGAGCTCTGAGACCCACCTCAGATCCGCATACCTCCCCTCAGAGAAACAGACCAGCCACAAAGGGACAGGACCAAGTTGTAGTCCAAAGGTATATGCTATTCATATACCAACCTATTGTCTGCTACATCCACTCTAAAAGGAAACATCCTAGCTGGGCATGGTGGTGAACACCTGTAATCCCAGTATTTGGGAGCCTGAGTCAGGAAAATCACAGGTTCAAAGCCAGCCTCAGCAACTTACTGAGACCCTCACCAACTTAGCAAGACTCTGTTTCAAAATAAAAAATAAAAGGTCTGGGGGTGTAACTCAAAGGTAGAAGGCACCTGTGTTCAGTCCCCAGTACACAAAAAGTCACATTGAAAATCATAATTCTGTATTACTAATACACAGCAATAATTTGTATTATACCAGATCCATTCTAGTTGTTCTGCATACATTGTCTCTCTCTCTCTCTCTCTCTCTCTCTCTCTCTCTCTCTCTCTCTCTCTCTCTCTCTCTCTCCTTTTTTCTTTTTTCTTTTTTTTTTTTTGGTACTGGGGATTGAACCCAGGGGCATTCTACCTCTGAGCTACAACCCCAGCTAGCAGCCATATGTTTTCTCTCATCTGTGAAAGATAAAGAGAAAATAGGAACAAAAGGAACTTCAGATAAATGAAGAGAGAAATCAGAAGAAAGTGGAAGGAGGTTGGGGGACAGAAATAGGAAGGAGAACTGAAAAAGGAACCTGTTCAATTATTGTTAATTCCATATGTGAAGGTATCACTACTAATCTCACCCACTTGTATGGAGAGGGGGAGGGAAGCCAGAGGAAGTGCAGAGGGAAGCACACCAAGAATTGTGTGCAGGTATGTTTGTATCACTTTGAATCTCACTACAGGCTATAATTACAATGCACCAACAAAAGGATAAAAGAAAAAGAGAGAAGTAAATTAGCTAATGAATTTCAGGTTCTTAGAAGAGTGGCTGGTACACGGTAAGCACTTGAAACACTATTACGCTTAATAGTAATTAGCATTAATATATTACCATAATACACCAAGGGTGTTAGCTGGAGAAATTTGAGGGATATAGATTTTGAACCTTCAGAAAGTAGAGAAATGAAAAAGGCTCATTGGGAGATTGACCCTATTACCAATAGTAATTAATTTTATCATTAATATTTGCCCAGAAAGTCTATCCTTCACCATCTAGGCACTTTGCTTTTTCAGCCAGTTAGTGTCAGGCCTGTAGCTAATCAGCTGCCAATCATTTGTCTCTAAGCCTCACTCCACAGAACAGGAGATTCCTCAGACTGGTTTGAGAAGCGAATGTATCGGTTGCATCTTGACCATTTCTCAGCCTCCCCCTTTCAGAATTCTTAGTCGGTAAGGAGAACTCCCCTCTAAACCCACCGTGACAAAGTCATTTTAGAGCTTCAGTCGCTTTTCTTTTTTTAAAGCCAGGCTTAAAAAAAAAAAATGTTACCCTTACACTCTCTCTATTTATTTATTTTGGCCTCGGTGGACTAGACCACAGCTAAAACTTTATGGACCTAATAAAATTCCCAACATTCTCAGACACGGGTCGTGGTGCTTGTGTGTTGGACAGAAAACAAAGGTGCTTTATGAAGAGAGTGGACATGATCAGAGATAAATGAACCGGGGTCAGGCCTATGGGATTAGGCTGCAGGTGACCGGCCACGCCGGCAGTGGAGGCCTTGGTGAGCACCCCACTTTCCATACTTCATCTCCTCGGTTTTCTTTTCCCAACAGGTAACCAGTGACCAGACTTTCCCACCATGATGCTGCCGATGGCTTGTCCTGCTGAGAATGAACTATGTCTAGAACTTTCCATCTTACCCTCACACTCTGCCTTCAAAAATTATCTGCCCTGGGTTTCCTTCCCTCACACACAGCTTTCTTTAGGTGCGACTTGTTTAATCTGATAACATGTGTTAATATATTATATCTACCATGTAGGGAAGTCCCTTCAACAAACGCCTTCTGTAGCCAATATGTTGGTCCAAAGAAGTGATTCTGAGCTGAGGAAGGGGTTAGAGCTTTTGCAAACCATGCAGTTATACCACTACAGTGGCCACCTAGTTTATCCACATCCAGCACTGGCCTCCAAAGCGGCAATAGTCTACTATACTGCACTCCACTGCAGATGCGCAGTTCATGGAGATCATAGTTTCATCTTGCACTCCATGTGCATTAGAATTTTCTAGTACAATTTTTCTCACTTGACTCTCACAATACACCTCACAAAAGGTAAAATAGAGCTTTCCCAATTACTTTTCTCTTCTCTGTACCCAACAGAAATTTTCTTACTGAAAGGGTGAGCTGATACTGATTACTTAAAAAAAGAAAAAAAAAAAAACAAACTTCTTTTAGGTGACTAGTGTGAAAAAGAAATAAGTGATGCTTTTTAGTGGCCTATAAGGAATTATGATGTTAGTATTTTAGGTAAGAATTACTGTTCCTGAAAGAAAGTATAAATCCTCTGACGGTCAGCGAATATGGCCATTCCATCTTTTAAGATCTGAAAACTCGGTGGGAATATATTCCAAGGTTAATTATGCCTAGAGAAAATAAACACTGCTGTCAATCTTCAGATAAGATTAGGACTGGCTCTTTTCTTATCCAAAAATATTTCGTCTATGCACTTTCTATCATGCATGATGTTTTTAAAAACTGCTTTTAGCGCTAACATCTTGCTGTGCTTCCTGGCCCTATATTCTCCCCCTTGTTCCTAGGTCTACACAAGTTTTCAATTTAGATTATATTTCCAGCAGATGTTATATCTTTTAGTGTTTGCTTTCTCTTTCATTAAAAATGACGTGTAATACATTTTATTGTTTTGAGAGAAAATAGTCTAAATAAAGATGTTCAGAAATCCTGAATTATTGCTTCTTGGGGCGGGGGGTGTATACTAAAGATTGAACCCAGGGGAGTTCTACATCAGAGCTACACCCCCAGCCCTTCTTATTTTTTTATTTTGAAACGAGGTCTTACTAAGTTGCTGAGGGTCTTGCTAAATTGCTGAGGTTGGCCTTGAAGATGCAATCCTCCTGTCTCAGCCTCCCAAGTACTGGAATTACAGGTGTGTGCCACCATGTCTAGCAAGCATTGCTACTTAAGTGTGTGTGTGTGTGTGTGTGTGTGTGTGTGTGTGTGTGTGAGAGAGAGAGAGAGAGAGAGAGAGAGAGAGAGAGAGAGAGAGAGAGAGAAAGAGAGACAGACAGACAGACAGAAGCCAGGTAGACAGGCACACACTACTGAGATAGGAGGATCATAGGTTCAAGGCCAGCCGCAGCAACTAAGTGACACCTTGTTTCAAAATAGAAAATAAAATAGGGCTAGGGATGTAGCTCAGAAGTAGGATACCCTTGGGTTTAATACCTAGTATAAAAACAAAAGCAAAAAAATCAAGAGAGAGAGAGAGAGAGAGAGAGAGAGAGAGAGAGAATATGCACTAATACAATGTCTGGATGTCTGGAAATAGAATAACTGCAGAGAAGAAAGCTTGGGTTTCACAAACACCAGCAGAGAATGAGGCTATCTTCCACAGGTTCCTAAAAAGGCAATATAGACAAGCATTTCAAAACACAATAAAAGCCAGATGTGGTGCCACACATTTGTAATCCCAGTACTTGGAAGGCTGAGACAGGAGGATTGCAGGTTCGAGAACAGCCTCAGCAAGTAGTGAGACTTTCATCGACCTAATGAGATTGTGTTTCAAAAACAAGTATAAAGTAGGCCTAGGGGTATAGATCAAAGGTAGAATGCCCCTGGCACACCACACACACACACACACACACACACACACACACACACACACTCATAATAAAAGCTTCTACTGCAAAGCATTTTCAATATTCAAAACCATATATATATATATGGTTTTGAATATTTTCGGAAACATTCCCTAATGCTCAGTATAAACATTAACTCAATTCTAGTGAGCAACTATCTAGGGGTTTTAAGTACATAAAAATCTTCATTTAGCCATATTAATACAAGTTCAACTACAATTCTAACAAACTGGTAGCTCTTAAACAAATTAAACCTTTCACCCAAATTATCAGTGCTCTGCAGTCTCTCTCTCTCTCTCTCTCTCTCTCTCTCTCTCTCTCTCTCTCTCTCTCTCTCCCTCCCTCCCTCCCCCCCCCCACTTCTCTCTCTCTCTTCCAAAGAAGGAAAGTTTCAGTTATTAACACCTTTTTTAGATTTAAGTCTACGTTATCTCTCTGGGGTAATTTGAGGTTTTAAACATCCCTAAAATATGCAATGACCTGGGTTACCATTCCTGAAGTCCTAGCCTCTGTAATCAAGTGGGGGGGCAGAGTTTGGGAAGGAAGGAAAGAGCCCTTTTCCCGGGCTCTTGAGATCACCTGGTGGCTTGTTCTTTTTTTTTTTTTTTTTTTTTTTTTTTTTTTTTTTTTTTTTTTTTTTTTTTTTTTTTTGTAAGGCCAACCTTGTTAACTGTAACGCAAATAGCAAAAAGCACTAAGGACAGCAAAACTGCTGTGGCACTTTGAGATTATAAAAGTTTCTGAGTGCGTGAAATCGGCACACAGAGTTATTCTTGGCTTCTCACCTTTCTGGAGCAACAAAGCCATTTTTTGTTTGTTTGTTTGTTTGTTTGGTTGGTTGGTTGGTTGGTTGGCAGTTGAAACTAGGGGCATTCTGCCTCCAAGCTACATCCCAGCTCTTTTTATTTTTTATTGTGAAGCAAGGTCTCGCTATGTTGCTGAGGCTAGCCTCCAACCTGTGATCCTCCTGTCAGACTCCCAAGTACTGGGATTACAGGCATGCAGCACCATACCTGACTCTGAGTCTTAAAATAGAAGAGCTACCCAGAGTCTTTCCTGATATTCCATAGATTAAGCAAGAAGGAGAGGACCCAAGAGGAAAATAAATATTAAAAGGAGCCTGGAACACATAAGAAAGCAAGAAACCTGGGGCATGAAGAAGTCAGCCTTTTTACCAGAGTAAACCAGGGGAGTTGCATGGTCAGAACACCTCAATGTCCAAGCATTCCTTCTTCCCTGTAGATACAACATATGACAGTCACAAACCACAGCCAGGAGTCTGGACAAGAGTGAGCAAAAGCTTTGTCCTCATGTCCTCATCAAGACACCAGCACTAGAGCTGTCCACAGACACACCTGGCTCCCACTCTCTTCCTCAGGCCTACAAGAAAAGAGAAGGTAGACCTGGACCTGGGAGACTTCTCAAAGGAAACCAAAACGCTCCCCATAAGATCCCCAGAGAACCAAATTCCTCTCTTGTTGGCTCAACTTTCCATTTCCAGTATGCCCAGCAGTGGAGATCAGCATTCCAAGTAGTAGGAACGTGAGGCCCTTCCTGGGACTGAACACCATCAAGGAGACTCACCACCCACTTGCGGTTCAATGTCACACTCCATGGCCTTCCCTGGCCCTCCTGTGCTTTCATGGGCACATAAGGAAACAAATGAGTGATCAATGATCACTCTCAAATCAGAGAGGAGAATATATTTTTCAAAATGAGTTTGATGGTTGGCTTGATTTGAGAAAAACTGCTCTTGATTAGTTTATCTTGAAATTCTTAAATTTAAATTGAGCATTAATGGACTGGGGGTAGAAGACAGCTTTATTTACGCATATGTTATAACCAATTTACTCTACTGAATTACAAATTAATATAGTTTACAAAAAAAAGTTTCAAAAACATATAGCAGCATTTTCTCCTTGAGAAATTGTCCTTGTGTGCATGAGCACATCTTGCTAGCCCTATGTGGATTAATGTTTGCATGTGAGTATTATTAGATTACTTAAGTTTCATCTTCAAATATTTTAAATCATCAATACCCTGCCTTTAACCAAACACACAGTAACAGAGCTATGATGATGAAAAAGGCTTTAGAAAATTTCAACAGAAGAGAAAATCTATAAGAATTACTTAAAAACTCTTGAAGTAGAGAAAGAAGTTATATAATTTCTAATTATGTAATTATATATAAATAAAATCCTGAGACAACAAAATCTTTGACTTCCATAGAAATATTATCATCTTCCAATATTGTCTTTACCTTTCTATTCTTGGGTTCACAAGATTGAAACTCCCTTTTTACTCCCCTTTGGTTTTTTTGTGAATGCTGTAACAATGCCCAATTTTCAAACTTTCTCCCACCTCTCATTCCTCAATGTGACTTTCTCCAAATAAACAGCACTATCTGAAATCCTCCCCATGGAAAAATATATCCTAGTTTAAATAGGTGGGGTGGAGTAGGGGCAGAACTCAGGAATTGGTGTTGTACCAGTAGGTGTCTCCTTGAGACAGAGATCAGACTTTCCCCCTTAATTTCTCTGATGATGATGATGATGACAATGATGACGATGATGATGTTGATGATGAAGATATTCTTTATTTACACTCTCACAGAGCACATAGAATTATGACATGCATGTCACATTTTACAAAAGCTTGTTTAACATGCTATCAGTTGTGTGTTCCTTATGTTTCTATCAATTATAAGGAGTATTTTCTCTGGAGTATTGGGACAGTCAGTAGGTAAATTGGGATGACCTCCCCTTTCTCACATATATATGTTCCTTTTTCCATTTTGCTACACTTATAAGAGTATTCATTCCTCTAGCATGCATTCTGTTTCCCATTTGCAATCACTCACCTCAAGCACTTCTTGGACTGGTAGCCCAATTGGCATACAAAGTAGAGGAGGAAAAGATTGAGTGGGAGGAATGAATAGAGCCTCAAGATCTGCTAGACTTAACTGCATGCATGTAATTAGAGTCTCAGAAAGAAGAAAAGCAAAAAAATAATGGGGAGAAAACTATTTGAAGAAGTGCTTCTAAATTTGATGAAAAACATAAATTTTCAAATTCAAAGTGTTCTGTGGATATCAAGAGAGATAACTGCACTGAGATACATCAGAGTCAGACCTAGAAGTCAAGAATCTGAGTTAGAAACAAACAGGAATAGTAAAGCTGGCAGGCAGCAAGAGAAAAATGACGCATTGCATACAGAGGAGAAACATTCAGTAACCAGCCAATTTCTCATCAGAAACTATGAAGGCAAGAAGAGAGTAAAACAATCTATTTTAAAGTGATGGGGTGGGAGGAATACAAAATTCTCTATCCTGCAAAAATGAACTTCAATAAGAAGGCAAAATAAGACATTGGAAGTTGAAAGAAAACCAAGAGAAATTTTCACTAGAAAACTCAAATTACAGTAAATTCTAAAGAAACTTCTTCAGGATAAATATAAATGATACCAATGGAAATTAAATGCTCAAGAAGATTTAAAAAATTGTAAAAATTATGAAGCAAAAACATCTAAATCAAAATATTATAATAGACATTCATGCCAAGCTTGTAACAAACCAATCTTCCCATCAATAAGTAAATAAATAAATAATAAATAAATCAAATGAACAAACTTCAGAACCAGAAAGATAAGCCAGACTTTGGATGCACCTTTGCCTTTGGGCACTTACTCATTCTGTAATAATGGCTAAAATACTGAGAAGCCTAATAGAGTTTTTTTCAGAACTTTGTTCTAGGACTAGAGGGACAAAATGGGAGTCCAAGATTATATAAGGTCGAATGTTATAAATTGAATGTCAAAAATGCCTGTCCACTTGGAGGTTCAGAATGTAAGCTTATTTAGAAATAGGATCTTCACAGATGTAGTTGAGATGAGGTCATAGTGGGGTAATCAATAATCCAATATGGTTAGTGTTTTTATGAGAAGAGGAAGAGAGACATGAAGACACAGTCATACAGGAAAGAAGGTCATGCAACAAAGGAGGCAGAGATTGAAGTAATGCAATTGCAAGCCAAGGAATGCCAAGGATTTCTTCAACTACTGCAAGTTTGAAAGAGGCAAAGAGGAGCCGATCGTAGTGGTGCAGGCCTGTAATCCCAGAATTTGGAAGGCTGAGATAGGAGGATTATGAGTTCGAGGCTAGCCTCAGCAACTTAGTGACACCCTCAGTAACTTGTGAGACTATGTTTTAAAATAAAAATTGGAATAGGGCTGAGAGTGTAGCTCAGAGGTAGAATGCCCCTGAAGAAAGAAAAGAAGAGAGGGATAGAGGGAGGGAGGGGCAAAGATATTCTTCCTGGGGTCTCCAGGAGCTTTTGACTTTGGACTTCTGGACTTTGGAACTGCATCACCAGATCAGTATGTTGCTCTCCCTAAGCCCACGATTGACAGGGCAGCCCACAGGGAGCAGAGCTTCAGCATAGGACCACGGTGGATCCTGATGGTGCAGCCTTTGGAAGCCTCCAGTCACCATGCTCCCTGCAGCAAGTTCTCCATCCAGGAGACGCTTGGTAAATCTAAATAATCTATTTGGGAGAGTTACATGACTGGGTGTAAGTAAAATATCAAATAGAAGTAATACTGAAGACAGAAAAGGGAGTTGTAGAGGTGGACATGTTATGATTCATCCTCTGTTCAAGGAGTAGAGACATTGGTTAATGTCAGGCAGCGTGGAATATGTACACTAAAATCCCAAGGGGAAATCATTGAGAAGAATATAAAGCCTACATATAACTTACCTACTCAACAAATGGGCCTGTGGAATAGAGAAAACATGGTCAATCCAGCCAATGGCAGGAAAGGAGAGGAAAAATCAAAAGGAAAGCAATGCATAGTTCAGAGAAGTCAGATGAAGAGGATCAAGCAAGAAATACAGGCATTGCCAGGTGTGGTGGCGCACACTTGTAATCCCAGTACTTAGGAGGCTGAAACCAGAGGATCACAGGTTCGCGGCCAGCCTCAGCTATTTAGTGAGGCCCTCTGCAGCTTAGTGAGACCCTGTTTCAAAATAAAGAATAAAAAATAGGACTGGGGGTATAGCTTGGAGGTAGAATGCCCCTAGTTTCCATCCCCAGTACCGCAGGAAAAAAAGAGAGAGAGAGAAATACAGGAGTGATGTGATTATTCCTGGTCTTTCATAGCAAAGCAAGCAATATCACTAAAGTGGATGACAGAACTAATAGACCTATAGATTTATATAATGGATATAACATATAATACATATAATAGATAAATACATATATAAAGGTAAGCAACACAACTATAAATATAACAATGGGAAATTTGGAAGGTAAAAGCAGAGATTAGCATAAGCAAGCTAATTCCTCTTCTTTTATAGTAAGGAATACAGGTAACCTAAAATTAACAAGTCAATTAATAAAGGTATAAATAAAGACATATTGAGGGTAAAGCAAAAGAATTAAGAACACAAACGGTTAAAAGTGATTGAGCCTGAGGAATTACCAAGGCTAGGGGAATGAAGGTCAGTTCTCATTTACTTTTTGTCCTTCAATGTTTTAAAAGTTTCTGCCAAGCGAATGCATTACCTTAATAATACAATAATAATAATAAATACTTTGGAATGGATGAGGTCACCCCACAAGTGTAGTGAAGAGGGCTGGGCACCGAGCTCTGAAGCACTCCACTGCTAGAGGCTGGGCAGAGGAGCAAGAATCAGGAAAGGAGACCAAGAGGTGCAGCCACAGGGACAAAAGAGGAAGGACAGATTGGTGCCATGTCCACTGAAGGGAGAAGGTGAATCCAGGAGGAGAGAGCCACCTTCCGCAGGGTGCTGAGTAACACTGAGAAGGAGCTGTTTTCACAGCCTGTAGGTCTCAGTCACCTTGACAAAACTGATTTCAGTAGAGTGAAGAATTGGGAGAATGAATGGGCCATGAGGAAGAAGAAGAAATAAAGTAAGGGAAATGAGCCATAAATTTAAAAAAAAAAAAGATATTTGGCAATCGTCAACAAGATTTTGTAAACTAGATTATGTGACGAGAAAAGAAAGAAGGATTCATAGACAGCTCCAGGCCAAGAGACCAAAGGATTCGTAGTCCACTTAGCAGAATCTGAAAAGCCAAGGAGCGTGGAAGGTGAACTTCTGTCCTACTTGTCAACCCGCTTTGTGTCACCTCTGTTTATAGATCCATTCAGTGAGGGGCTCTTTAACCCATAGAAGGTGCAGGCCGGAGTTCACAGGCAGGCTCGGACAGCAAGAAGCTACAGAAGCCTAGCTTGGTTGTGACTGCTTTTGCCCTGGCAAAGTGCTAAAAGGTGCTGGATTCCCAGGCCTAGTCCTGGCAGAATCACTCACACTCAGAGCCTGTGGCTACTCCTGGAGGTCGAGTCTCAAGATGTTTTCAAAAGGAAGATTTAGAACCTGCTTTGAATTACGGCACAGCTAGGAACCGAGTTTTGGTTTTTGTTTTGTTTTGTTTTTTTCAGCCAGTGGGGTTTTTCTCTGTATCGTGCTTTGGAACACATGGGAAGAGAAGGACATTGGAACATTGGAAGGGAAGGAGGCCTCTCAGGTTCTCGTCTCCAAGTTTAATAATGGTGAATGCATTCTGGGTAAGTCATCTTCAATAACTTGCGTCCATTCTGATTGTGATTTTCATCTTCTGTTAAAGCCATTTTCCAAATGTCGAACTCCTGGTAATAGTGAGATCCTTGGACCAATGAACTTGCATTTTGTTCTGGTCAGTAAGCCTTGATCACGTAGGTTCCAACATCTCTAATTTGGTTGGAACCATGAATAAAAGATATATTCTATAGAACACTGTAACCTCAGGAAGGTTACTGTGATCTCTTTCTTCAGTGACTGTAGAAGGTATTCACAGTGAAAGTGAATTTGGGGCCCATCATAAATAAACAAGTGAATGGAAGGGTGACAAAATGAATGACCATGGAAAACCACCAATCTTGTCGAAGTGATCCTTGACATGAAAGAAGGCCCAATGGATAATGAATTTGATGGCAGGTCCCATGCAGCCCAGTTAGCTGAGGATTTCAGTGTGACCTTTGGGAGAGTAGAGACCTTTTATGTTTTTCCTTTCTTTTCTTTTTTTTTTTTAATCCCTGTGTCTTCAGAATCTAAAACATTGCCCAGAAAAAGTTAGGGCTCTATAAGCTAAAATATAAAATGAAAATGTGACCGTCATTTGAAGAAAACAAAATAATCCAGCCTAATACTATTTTCTCATATATCCGTAATGCTCAGGATAGGTCTTTAACAAAAATCAGAACCTTTTAAAAGTTGTTTTTGAAAACAATTAAGGAAAGGTCTGTGAATGGGGAGCAACATTTTCTCTTTTTCAGCTTTATTGAAGTATAATGTACAAATAAAAATTATGTTTTATGGTATTCGATACAATGTTCACTGTGAAATGTATACAGTTCACAATCTATTCATTACCTCACATAGTTATCTTCCCTTGTATTGTGGTGAGAATATTTAACAACTACTCTCTTAGCAAATTTTCAAGCACACAATGCAGTATTATTAATTATAGCCACTATGCTGTACATTAGATCTCCTGACTGCTCATCCTCAATAACTGTGCACTTTGACCCACATCTTCCAATTTCCCCACCCAGCAGCTGCCATTTTACTCTCTGCTTGTGTGAGTTAATTTTTTTTTTTTTTTAGATTCCACATACAAGTGAGATTATGCAGTATTTGTTTCTCTGTGCCTGGCTTATTCATGTTAGCATAATGCCCTCCAAATCCACCCATGTTATTAAAAATGGCAGCATTTTCTTCTTTGTTAAGGTTCTGTAGTATTCTATTGTGAATATATACCATGTTTTCTTCATCCATTCATTCATTCTACAATTGACACTAGGGTTGTTCCCATCTCTTGGCTTTTGTAAGTAGTGCTGCAATAATCACAAGAGTTTAGATGTCTCTTTGAGATACTGATCTCATTTCCTTTGGACATATAACTGCTCTAGGATTTATTGTCACCAGTTTATACCAAATCCACTCCACACTTCATTGAGGAAGCTCCCTTGACTACTGCATCCCACTCCTCCATTCCCAAGTGTTGTATGATTCTCAAAACCCTTGAGATCTGCTCTTGGTGATTTCTATGAAAAATCACTCTGGAAAATGATGAATTCCAATGTGCAAATTTTTTTCACTGTTCACCCTGTAACAAAACAAATCAAGGTGATCAAACAACTCCAAAGGTGATCACACCACTCCAAAGAAGGGTAAAAAGTTAAATCCTCTTTGCACTGGGCATGGCGCCATACCTCTGTCATCCCAGTACTTGGGAGGATGAGATAGGAGGATCATATGCTAGAGGCCAACTTCAGCAACTTAGTGACAACCTGTTTCGAAATAAAAACAAATAAAAAAAATGGAGCTGGAGTATAGTTCAGAGGTAGAATGCCTCAGGGCTCAATCTCCAGAATCTCCATTAACACACACACACACACACACACACACACACACACACACACACCCCTCTTTGGTATTGAAATTCATATTAAATTTAAGAGTTGGTCTTGGAAAGTGTTCAAATCAGGGAAATCTGAAAGTGTATGCATCTCTCAACCAGATTTCATATTTTCCATACGTCTGAGGATATTCTGCCATGGTACGCCAGTATACTTAAAATCTAGCACTGTTTTCATTGTCCAAGAAAAGCAGAAGGTCTTTATCCTGATGTGATAATGGTACTGGGACTTGGAGACCTGGTTATGACTTGCAAGTGAAGCACACGGAGCTCCTCTGTGGGCTCCCACCACTCAGCTCCGACATTTCCCAGGGAGTCCTCCTGCGACGCCAACTGACCGCAGCTTCAGACTTCCAGATGGAAAGTTCTGCACTGTTAAAATTAGACTTTATCATTCCATTGTTTCTTCCTGTGTAATACAGATAATCATTGACATGAAAACATGAGGCTCTACATGGCCAAACAGTACCAGATGGTCCATCAAAACCCAGACTTACAAACCCCAAGAAATATGGATCAAACCTGGCACGGCAGTGCGTGCCTGGAATTTCAGTACTTGGGAGATTGAGACTGGAGGATCACAGGTTCAAGGCCAGCCTCAGCAATTTTGTGAGACCATGTTTCCATTTAAAAGAGAGGGAGGCAGAGAGAGTGAGGAAAGGAGGGAGAGAGAGGGAAGGAGTCTGGGGAGTAGC
The DNA here is from genome assembly GCA_004027655.1 of Graphiurus murinus. Lineage (NCBI taxonomy): Eukaryota > Metazoa > Chordata > Mammalia > Rodentia > Gliridae > Graphiurus > Graphiurus murinus. Next base: position 80,180 of record PVLC010003361.1, on the reverse strand, counting down.
TCAGATGTTGAATGCCCTGTATTCAATCTGTATTTCTTTCTTTTTTTTTTTTTTTTTTTGCAGTACTGGGGATTGAACTCAGGGGCATTCTACCTCCAAGCTACACCCCCAGCCCTATTTTTTTATTCTTTATTTTGAAACAGGGTCTCATTAAGTTGCGGAGTGCCTCACTAGGTAGCTGAGGCTGGCCGCGAACCCAGATCCTCCGGTCTCAGCCTCCCAAATGCTGGGATTATAAGTGTGAGCCACCACGCCCGGATCAATCTGTGTTTCAAAAAAGAAATACAGACCAGATTGTATTTTATCAGTCTAATCTCACAAGCCCAGCTGGTGGCTATATCCCCAAGTTTCTTCATCAATCCACATTTCTTTTTTGTGGCTGACTTGGGCAATTTTTTCACTATTTGTATCTTTTAATTTGATGAAATTTATTTTCATTCAGGCTGATTTACATTTCATTCTCTAAATCTGAGACATCTTGTTTCATGAACGTCATCTTGCAGATTTTTAAGAGAAATAAAAATAATATTTCCTGAGTAGCTAGTATTTCCACATACTTTATAAGTACTATATTTATACCTTTAAGAAGCCTATGTGATAAATATTTTAGCTCTATTACATAGATAAAGAGAATGAAAATACTAGAAGTTAAGTAACTTGCTCAAAACTTTGCAATATATACTAGTGATCTAGATACAGAGAGATACTATTGTATAAATCCACTGGAATCAGAGTCAAAAGACTCAATCTCCATTTCATATCTGTAGGAATTTTCATAAGTTACTTATTGTTTGGAGTTTTCTTAATTGTAAAACCATGTTTGGCAGAAAATGGCAAAGCTCCCCAGATGTACCAGCCAATCTCCCTGCGGGTGGGTTGAGAGGTCATGTGACTCACTAGAGCCTGTAAAGTAGGAAAGCAAGCACCTTGGATCAAGGCCAAGCAGGAGGCGCACGTCTCCTCTACCTCTTCCTCTCCTGAATCAACCATAGAGGCCACACGTTACACGTGTTCAGTTTGGTGCAACTGCACGTAGAGCCGAGTGTCCCAATTGCCCACTGAGATGTCATGGTTTACCAGCTATGACAGCCAAAGTTAAACAGCCTAAATTCTACACGGGCATGCTAACTACTGTCACGCTGCATTAGATTATTGTAAGATTCAAATAAGAATATTAAAATAAGTATCTGTTGATCTTAGCTTTCCATAGATTTAAGGTCTATTATTATTACTCATATTTTAAAGAATCTGATTTTATTACACCAAGGTTCTTATAGTGTTATGATTATATAAAGATGGCTTTGATTATCTTAATTATTGGAAAAAGAAAGGATACTTCTGACCTGTGTATAATGCTGTTTTAAGTAAAATAAATGTTTTCTTGTCTCTGTGAATATTATTCTCTTGTTCAACAAGCTTTCACAGAGAGTACAAATCAGACTGTAACTCTTTTTTTGTGTGTGGTACTAGGGTTGGAACTCAGGGGCATTCTACCTCTGAGCTACACCCCCAGCCAGAATTTATTTTGTATTTTGAAACAGTGTCTCACTAAGTTGAGGAGGGCCTAAGTTGCTGAGGCTGACTGCAAACCTGCGATCCTCCTGCCTCAGGCTCCGAAGTACTGAGATTATAAGAGTGCACCACCATACCTGGCTCTCATTTTTAACTGAATAATAAAAGTATCAATATACTCCTTTCCTAATTAGTGAGATTTCATTGGAGCTTGCTCTTTAGAAAATTCCTCTCTTTTTCCTGGTCATGTAGACAAAAGAAAGGAGAATTGGCATGCTCACTGGCTTCCATGAGCTCAACAGCTACAGGACAAATGACTCCCATGCATGTTGACATGGGAAGGTGCCTGGCTTTCAATCCCACTAATTACTATTGGCCTTGTTTGAAACAAAGCTAATTCATTCATTATGTACCAGAAAAATAAGCATTCCAGGCAGGACAAATGAATGTTGTCACAGCCCCTTTCTCTCCAACACCATATGCCTATAGACCTGAGTTTAGAGCCGAGATTGGGACTAGAGTCATAGACTGTTAGTCAGCTTTCTGTTGCTGTGGCAAAGTACCTGAGATAATCAGCTTATCTTAAGAAAAGGTTTATTTGGTTCACAGTGTGAGAGATTTCTGTCCATGGTTGATTGGCCCCATTGTTTCTGGGCCTGTGGCAAAGCTGTACATCATGGTGGGAGCACATGGTGGAGGAACCTTCCTGGCTACCTCGTGGCAGCCAGGAAGCAAAGGGAAAGGAAAAGAAGAGCCAGGGTCCCGATGTCCCCTCATGGGCACATCCCAAGGGACCTAAATCCTCCTACTAGGTCCCATCTATTAAAGGTCCCAACACTTCCAATATTGCCACACTGGGTGCCACAACTTTAATACATAGTTGTGTGGAGACATTGAGCACAGAGCTAATAAAAAGGTAAGAAGGCAAAAGGTTATCTTGGAAACCATGTTTTCTCTCAAAATGAACATTTGAATTAGGAATAAAAACATTCTCTGCTTCCTAGCATATTTTGCAATTAAAAAAGCTTTTATAAGTCTGCCAGAAATCTAGCTAAAGAAAGTTCAAAGCAGCAAGGATTGTTTCTTTTCTGAATTATTGTGTGTACATAGTTTTTTTTTAGGGGGGGATATTTTTCAAAAAATAAAATAAAATAATTAAAACTAAAAGAATTTTGAAATGTTGACAGGAGAAACATGTCATGGTCACAACAAAGAGAACCTTGTGGAGAAGCACTTTACAAAGTGGGAGCAAAGGCAGTTAAAAATTGATTTGCAAAAGTGGTTTGGTTTTGTTCTAAATTGCAGGACAGCCCATGAATCTCCCACCTCTCCCCACTTTCCAATGTGTAGGCCTGGCCAGAAAAGCGCAGTACACAGGGTCTTACCCAGCAGCCCAGCAGCAAAAGACACTTGGTGCAGAGGTTAACAAATCACGTTCTCCAGGCATTAATGAGCGGCTGGGAAATGCCCACTAAAGCATCATGGAGCAAGAATTATGTCTAAAAGGATAATTTTTGTCACTGGACCAGGGCTGATCATGCATATCCACAAGCAGCCAGGGTCCTTTCACTAGCTCCTAAATAATACCCCTGGACACATTATTAACAGAAAATTCAAACATAGGAAAAGACACAGCAGCATAACATGGAGCGGGGCGTGGTAGCGCATGCTTGTAATCCCAGCATTCGGGAGGCTGAGACCGGAGGATCCGAGTTCGCAGCCAGCCTCAGCTACCTAGTGAGGCACTCTGCAACTTAGTGAGACCCTGTTTCAAAATAAAGAATAAAAAATAGGGCTGGGGGTATAGCTTGGAGGTAGAATGCCCCTGAGTTCAATCCCCAGTACCACAAAAAAAAAAAAAAAAAAAAAAAAATAGCTCCAGCCTTGGGACTGGGGAAGTGTTCTATGGACTAAAGAAGTAGGTGGGCCCTGCGGAGCTCTCTCCTGCTGCTGCATCCTTAAAGAATCCCTCTAGTTTTCCCTCTGCCTCCCTCAGATCCTCATGCTATGGCCCAGCTTTGAACCTGAAGTGAACACCCTAGCAGGACGCCAGGCCCTCTCCTCTCTAGATGGTCTCATATCTTAGTACACACAAGTACTTGTCCTCGCCTGCTCCAGTCCTGCCCTGTCCTAATATGCCACTAAGCCCAAGTGGCTGAGAGTGACAGGTGAGTCCCTTGGTGGATAGTTCCCAGCCTCTGCTGTCTTCTCTCAGCCCAGTTATTGCCCCACTCACAGCCAGGAAGCCAGGCTTTCTCCTGCAAGACCGCTCTCCCCAGCTGGCCTTCATGCCTCTGATTCAGTGTTGACAGGGATTCCAAGAATATATCTGCATTCAGGAAAAAGCATAAAGCCTGGGAGGAACCTATCACTTCATTTGAAAACCAGGGTGTGCAATTGTGTAAAGAAAAGTCATACCAGAAGAGAGAAGCATAAGCCATTGCAGATAAAACAAAGGACAGGCAAGGAGGAGTGGACAGTGGGGTAGCAGGTGGGAACTTGAGGCAGCTTTTCAGGACAGTGATTTGACCTCAAGCACAAAAAGCCTTAATAATAATGCATCTTGTAGAAAATCATTCTACAGAAATCAGTACAAATGCAAGATAAAACTCATAGCAGACAAAATAAAAAATATATTCATAGGTATTGCTAATTTCATGTATGTATATTATGCATATAGCATTATTTCAACTTGAACCTTCACTCTTTGCATCTCTGTCCCTCTCCTTCCTCCTCTAAACCCCCTCCATCACTCCCATTGGAGTCTCTACTCCTGTATCCGAGGTCTCTTTTGTTACACAGGTTCTCTCTGGCTTCCTCATATGAGAGACACATACAAATGATCAATACCAGTCCCAGTGACATGTATGAGGAAGGGGAGGGGGTGTGGTGAGATCCAGAGGGAAGCACACCAAGTGCTGTGTGCATGTACGTTCCTATCACCCTATAGCTCAGGGTAATGTATAACTACCATATACCAATAAAGTATAAGAAAGAGCTACGGATGGAAATTATGATAAATTAGATACAATGGAAATTATGTCAAATGCGTTTTCCTTAAAGAGGCTGAAAATTAAATATATATTATATTCAAAGGGGCATATATTCACAGCAGCATATATATTTATAGAGGCATATAAATATGAATGTACATATATTCATGGGGGCATTATTTATAAGAACTGAAAATTAAAACCTACTGGAATGCCCATAGTATTAGCTCAATTATGGAAACTTACTTACATATGATAAAATAATATAGTCTTCAAAACTATATCATAGGGAACTATTTAAAAGATGTGGAAGCCAGGTGTGGTGGCCCACACTTATAATCCCAATCCTTAGGAGGCTGAGACAGGAGGATTGCAGGTTGCAGCCAGTCTCAGCTACTTAGTGAGGCCCTCCACAACTTAGTGAAATGCTGTTTCAAAATAAAGCATAAAAAATATGGCTAGAGGTACAGTCTGGAGGTAGAATGCCCATGGGTTCAATTCCTAGTACTGCAAAACAAAAAACAAACAAACAAACAAAAAAAGATGTGGAAATATGTTTGCAATATACTGTCATATGAAAAAGTATCCCAAAATAATATGCATAGTATGATCCTAACTTATTTTATAATATACAATAGGAAGATATACATATGTGTGTGTGTGTGTGTGTAGTCTTAAATGTTAATTCTGAAGGTCTTAAATCCTCTACAATGATTAAATATCACTTTTATGACAAGAAAAATAGAATCTTACTTGTTTGTTTTGTTTTTTGGGGGTTTTGTTGTTGTTGTTTGTTTTTTTGTTTTGTTTTATTTTTTTTCGGTACTGGGGATTGAACTCAGGGACATCCTACCTCTGAGCTACACCCCCAGCCCTATTTTTTATTCTTTATTTTGAAACAGGGCCTCACTAAGTTGTGGAATGCCTCACTAGGTAGGCTGAGGCTGGCCATGAACCTGGATCCTTCAGTCTCAGCCTCCCAAATGCTGGGATTACAAGAGTGTACCACCACATCCGGCTCGAATCTTACTTATTTTAAAGACAATAATGGATAAACTAGGGAAGCCTGCATAATGACCCTTCTGCTTCAGTGCCCCAAAATGTAACTTGAATGGCTACAGAGTGAAAAAATGTCATGCAAAATAAATAGGTAAAGAAGTAAGTTATTTAATGGATGAGAAAAGAAAGTATTAAAGTGTCCCAGAAGCAGGTCCAGGGTGCAAAGGGCTGTCTCAGCACATGTAAGTAGTTAAATGGACCAAGACCAGTTTCATCCGGGATCAGCATTAGTCTTCTGTGTTGCTTAACTGTGTGAATAACTGCCACAGAACACTTGGAATTACAACTTTATCAAGCCCACTGCCCAATGACTTAATAAAAAATAAATTGGCCATAACACCGACAGACTGTGTGCATGCACTGCTCAGAAGTGGCCGTGCAGTCACCGAACGTGAGCTGCATGCGTCTCTTGGAGGAGAATGTGTCCTGAATCCTGTAGGCATCGGAACGGACATCATGCAAACTCCACACTCATGTTAGCACAAGACAGGGCATTTTTGTCCCTTTTGAGCACGGCTGAGCCCAGGGGACTTGCTTGTATGCAGTCTCTACCTCAGACTTCGCTTTTCTATTCCTAAAGTAGGATGGATAAACCTCAGAAACTTAGCGAGGCCCTGCTTCAAAATAAAAAATTAAACTAGGCCTAAGGATGTAGCTTAGAGATATAATGCCCCTGGATTCAATCCCTAGTACCTCAAAACACAAACAAAAACAAAATACAAGTGTGCATTTGTGTGTGTAAGTGGGTGGGTGAGTGTGAATAAGAGGGAGGGAAGGAGGGGAGGCCCCCGAGGGTGGAGAAACACCCTCCAGACAGGCATCTCAGCAGAGCGCTTGTCTAAAGGAACTCACCTCGAGAACTTGGACAACAGTTACTACATGTTTCTGCAGGATGATAGTAAAATTCTTATTGCTGCCATGGAAAAGTGACAAAGCCCCTGTTACTCTGCTCAGGCATCACACAAAATAGAAAACAGGGCCCCTCCTCAGAGGAGCTTCAAAGAGAACAAACCCATGAGGTCTTCTAGGAGACAAATCCCAGGGAAGTAGTCTTTGGAGCTTGCCCATGCTGTTACATGTGGCGATTCAGAAACTGCCTTCATTGCAGAAGACACCCAGCCCTCCCGAAGAGCCATCAGTCGGAAAGCATAGGTCTTTTCTCTGCAGCAGCTTGACCCTTGACCTCCTCCCCCCTCCTGGGCAGCAGCCTTTTAAAATTTCTTTTCATTTTTGTTCTGGATGAATGCATCCATTTCTTCTGACTCCAGCGTGGCTGAGTTTGTCGCCAAACCCAAGGACTCCAGCAAAGTCAGAAGCTCCTCTGGACTTGAAGGATTGCACCACAGCTTTCCCTTTGTGAAACAGTATGCTCTCCAAAACCTTTCCCCACACAAGTACTTTATAACCTATTGTTTAATTTGGAAATGATAAAATTTTTTTGAAGGAATCCAAAGAAACAGCCCATGGGAGGCTGAAAATAAATAGTCCAGCCATAAAAGAAAATATAAATTCTTCCTAAATTGGAAAAATCCCTACACACACACACACACACACACACACACACACACACACGCAGGCGTGTGTGTGCACATTGTAATCAATTTGCCTGTTTTTGTCCAATTCTACACAAAAGCTTCATAATATAATGGAATTTAGGAAATATATCAATTTGAATGAGGAAAAGTTCATCTTTATTTTCACTCATTTCTAACTGAAATTTGGTATTTCCTTTAATTATTAGAGTTCCTTCAGCTTGGTCACCAGCAGAAAGTAGAGATATTTCCATATTTCTCAAAATTTAATTTTTGCTCACCACTTCTTCAAAATTGCAGTGCTAGGCCTGTTGCTAAATAGTATCAGATGCTTTAACAAAGAAGAGATTCACATGGCACAAATTTGGTTTTCTTAATATTTTAATAATTCTCTCTCAATACAACTTTTTTTCTCCTTGTGGTACTCAGGGTTGAACTCAGGGGCATTCTACTTGCAAGCTAAACCCCCAGCCCTATTTTAGTTTTTAGTTTGAAACAGCAGCTCACTAAATTGCTCAAAGCTGTGTTAAGTTGCTGAAGCTGGCTTTGAACCTGCGATCCTCCTGTCTCAGCCTCCTAAGTACTGGGATTATAGGTATGTGCCACTAAGCCCAGTACAGCTTATTTTTATATTAATATATTTTGCTATATGCATTTTAAGAAGCCATTTTGAGAATGGGTCCACCAGATTGCCAACAGAGTTCATCACACACACACACACACACACACACACACACACACCACACACACACACACACACACACACACACACACACACGCACACAGCACTAAAAGTTTTAGAGCTTGCTCATAGTTTGAATGGATGCTCGTGGTTTGAATGAATGCCCATTTGGTTGAAAAAGCTAGTTATTTTCACTTAATCTCTTTTTCCTCGAGTAATTTTCAATATTGTCCAATGATTCTTACATTTTCTATTAAAATCTGCAGCTTCTCTCTCTTTTTCTGATGAACCAGAAAAACAAAAGAATTATGTTTCCTGGTTTCGGAGTGAGAAATGAGGTTCTTCAACAAATGCTGAGGAACATCCTTCTAACCTTTGTTGTCACTGTGAACCAGACATTCTCACCCTGGGCCTCTGGGTTCAGCAGATGGAACTGAGAGTTGTCTTGGAAATGAGAGTCCTCAGCCCTCCTGGCTCAGAGTCATTTAAGAAGCTTTCTTCTGCACAGATGCACAGGCAGAGGAGCCCCATGAGCCCTGGGAGAGGAATACCCCTTGTCTGCCTTCACTGCATGGGCTCACATTGAATATCCCCCTTAGGTCATGCCACTCAGCTTCATGGATATTTAGGTTAAAACAACTGTTTAGTATCTTCTCTTCCACGATACTTGGATTCAAGAAATCTCAGATGCATTTACTCCTCCAAATCAGGTTAATTGGGTGCTCTCACTTCGCACCCAAAGATGCCACTGGCAAACTCCAGTCAGCACCGAGAATCCCTTGCCACTCCCAAGAAAGTCATCATTAAATCCGGGGCTGTCCTAGTGCCGAGAAACCGCGGGAGGCATCGGTGTGGGGTTGCCATCTCTCATTCTCCCAGCTCTTTACTCAGGACGCCCAGAGATGGCCGTGCACTGGGCTCTGTACCCACAGTCCCATCCTCAGATAGCCTGGCCGCACAGCTTCGCAGCTGTTTCCAAAGCCAGAGAGCACAGAGCCCAGCCTTCACAGGGCTCCCAGTGTCCAGGGGCACTGGTGCACCCAACTCGGACACCCCCCAGCCCAGCCCTACCCTGGCTCTCATTTCAGCAAATCTGACCTCCACCCAGTTTGCATTCTATGGCCTCTGCCTCTCAAAATACCCCTTCATCTTCTCTCCAAGGAGCCAACACAATTCCTCTCAAAGAGTACAAGCTTTCTGAAGCCAATGATGAGAAGGGAGGTTGTCTTTTAGGCACCTGGCCATTTCTCCTTTTGACCTGTAACCTCAAGTCCCCTGAGCTGAGGGGACATAAAACCTGGCTACACCATGCGACTAAAGCTAAAATCTACAACTGAAGCAACTAAACTCAAATTAATACTCCAATCAAATAGCCTATATGTAAAAGTAAGCACATGATCTAGAGATGCAACTCTATGGAAAGTAAATTAATCTAGATAGGGGTATATAGTTATGGAAATGGAGCTATTTTATACAGCAGCTGAAAGCTACACTTCCGGCCTGAAGAGCACGCACGTGCGCACACAGACACATGCGCACGAGCATGCGCAATAGAGTTTAACCATCCCCAATCTCAGATTGTAGACCAAATGGGAGCCAGTTAGCTGAAAATGGGTTCCCATCATTTTCAGCGAAGCCTCCTGGAGATTCTTTGTTACAGGGACACATCAGGGTATCACATCAGGTAACAGCTGCTTTAAAAATAAATGGAACAGCAACAACACCCCTCATCCCACAGAAACCATTCCACAGATTTCTGCTCTTGCAGCCAGACCTTGCTGAATTTCCAAACTGCATCTCCACTCAGAGAGGAAAAATATCCCAACTCTATGGTCATTACTCATTCTTAAAAGATTAATTTAACAAAAATAAGTACCCACCACAGTAATGAATGTCATTCACCGGGAGAGCGGTTTGTGAGAGCTCGCCGCACTGGAAAACATTGCTTTCTAAATTAATGGCAGAGCTGAAGATTATTTTCAGATTTGGTAAGCATTTTTGAGAAGTAATGATTAGCCAGGGTGGGAAAAATCCAGATTAGTATTAAGTGTTTGCATGTTATGAGGCAGAATAAACTAACCCCAAGGCTGGGACTTATTATTCAGCCTCTCACCAACCATTTTACTAGCCAAAAGGGACACACAAGGTCAGACTGTGCTGTAAAACTTGGGGGATTAATAGAGCTGCTGCATTAAGGTCCGGGTTACATGCATCCATCACAAATAAGAACTAATAACGATAGCTACTATTCCTTGAGACCTCACTATACCAAGCCACCAGGAAACACATTGTATATGTATTATTGCTCTCATGCCATAAAACTACACATCGAGGGAGGTATTTTTACAGTATTATTACTGTTCTTATTATTGATCTCACTCTGCAAATGAGGATGTTTAGGAACAAAGAAGTTGAGTAATTTGCCATCAGACACACTGCTGGTACAGTGGATCCAGGTTGGATTCTGGACAATGTGGCTACAGAGACCATCTATTTAACTAAACTATAGTTGCTAAAAAGAAATATTCACATATGCACTCGAAACCACTCATATGCACACACATACATATATTTGCACAATGTGACTAGTCACTTTCACAGAAATCACAGTTAATCCTCACCTAGTAATATGCAAGTTCACTATCCCAGTCAATCCTTACCTCATAATAACAATAACCAATCTGCACATAGCACTGTCTCAGCCCTTGCTCCAGCACTTCACATATATTCATTCACTGAATTCATAAGACAACCTTAGGAAGCACTTATTATTATTACCCCCATTTCACTTATGAGGAAACTGAAGAAGCACAGAGAGGCTGAAGTATATTTACCCAAGGTCATTAGAAAGTAGCAGAGCCAGAATCTGAACCCACTAGCTTATACTAACTCTTATACCAGCCCAGTTAAACGGGAGTTATTATGCTTAGTTCACAGTCCAGGAAGCCAATTCAGGAGGATTGGGTGCAATTTGCCTCTAAAAGAAGTGCTACCACTTAATCTACCATTAATTTTAAAAATTTATAAAATGCTGAAAAAACAATATCCTAATTTGTAAATATGTACATACATGTGTTATTCTCTCTCTTTGTGGCAGGACCAAGAGGTGGCTAACACATATACAAATACATGCAAACATTTACATGGATATGTTTTACTCCCACAATGTCCTGCTGTGTACGTTCAGGCTCACAGTACACAAAGAAGCAGATTTAACCAGGATGGTTAACAGCCAACCACGACAAAGGTGAACTGGAGTGAAAGATTCATGAGGTGATTACGATGACAAATGATGGCATCTCTATTGGCAGAAAGATATATTCATTTTGTAGGGTTGTTGTAACAAAGTACCACAAGCCAGGTGGCTTAAACAGCAGACATGTACGATATCACAGTTCTGGAGGGCAAAAGTCCAAAGTCATAAGCCCTTATGAGGGCTGTGATCATATGTATGATATGTTCCAGATCTCTCTCCTCGGACTATAGATGACTGTCTTCATGTTCACATGGTATTCTCTCTGTACACATATGTCTGTTCCCAAATTTCCCCTTTTAATAAGGATGCAGGTCATATTGAATTAGAGTCCACCCTAATGACTTTATTCAATTACTTCTTTAAAGACCCTCTCCCCAAATAATGCCACATTCTGATATATGTGGAATAGAGACTTTAACATATGAATTGAGCAGGAGATTGGGTCATACAATTCTATCCATAATGGAAGAGGAGCCAGAATATAAGGTCAGGATCAGGAGAAGGACAATTTAAAATGACCAAAGATCATTGGTCCTGGTAGGGTTGGAATAATGTTGGAGTAGAAGTACTAGAAAGAATCAGTTGGAAAGATAGGAAGGAGGACACAGAGCATGGTGCCTATGAAGTTTTGTTTTGTATTAACACTGTGTGGTAGACATTTGTATACATCTCAGTCAACAGCTCCCATCAATACCTTTCATCAACCTAGTATTTACAGTTCTTGCTACTCTCTTTGTCTTAAGTGCACCTCTAGGGGTTTTTTTTCCCTGACCTAGTCTGTTACTATAACAAAATACCTGAGGCTGGATTACATGTAAAGAAAAGAGGTTTATTTTGGCTCACACTTCTGTTCCAAGGTTGAGGGCCTGCATCATGTGACGATCCTCTTCCTGGTTGAGTCCTAAGGCAGTAGAGGGCATCACATAGTTATATATAAAGATTATGCATGTATATCTCTCTCATTTTGTCTCCTCCTCCTCCTCCTCCTCCTTCTCCTTTTCTCTTTCCTCTTCCAATATTCAATAATGGGACTTCACCTGATGGCTTTATCTAAACTCATCACCACCCAAAAGCCCTGCCTCTAAACATTATCAGATTGTCTCTACCCTCTTTATACTTCAAAATGAAGATTAAATTTCAAAACATGAACCCTAGAGGGATACACCCAAATCATGCCCAGAGCAGAGCACATCAACCTATAGTTTACTAACTGAAGCCTCAGGAAAACTTCAGTAGATATCTCTGTATTTTTTTTATTTTTATTTATTTATTTTACCTTCAGGTAGAAAGGAAAACTAGCTATATGGTAATGTGGAAAAAATTGAGATATCAAATAGATGCTAGATGGTTAATGACACATTGAAGGAGCATCCTACTTACAATGCCTCCTCCTCTCTATCACAGATGGACCATCAGCATGGCTGTTCAACAGATAGTTGTTGGGTTCCTACTCTGTGTCAGGCATAATCCTGGTACTGAGAAGAAGAAAGTACTGAGACAAGCTAAGACACTGTGCCTATGGAAGGAAGAAGGATTGAAGTAAACTGAAAAAGTTTATAAAACCATAAAGTAGGAAAAGTAACTTAATACAGGCATAGTAGAGTATAAGGATAGTGAAAAGTCTGTGAAGCCCAAAAGCTGTGAAGATGGGAATACAGAAAGCTAAGCTTTGAGATGGAGGTTGAAGAAAATAGACTGTTAATGGTGGAGATAGAGTCTGTGTGAGAAAAGACTCCAAGGTTAAATTCTGTGGGATGTATTTGGGAAACGACAAATAGTTTTGTTTGCTTGTATCAATCAGAAGGGCTGAATCGCACTTGCATATAACTTAAGTGGTAATCAGGAACATCTGATGGTTTTTGAGCAAGTATAAGACATGATCATAATGTGATCAGAAGAAAATAGCCTGATAAAAGCACATAAAATAGATTGGATCAGGGACCCAAAGGGGCAGGAAGAAGAGTAGGTATCCTTATGGTTCTAGGCAGTAATGGATGAGAGGGATGGGCAAGAGTATGCTGCCTGCAGAATACTGCAGAATTAGAATCCATATGACTTGAAAATTTATTGCCTGTGCAGACAATAAGTGAGAAAGATTTGGAGATGACACCACACCTGAGGTTTGAACCTGGGGAATTGGAGAACATAGAGATGGCAAATGTAGAGAAGTCAAAAGGAGAAGTGGTTTGAGTGGAAATAAAATTTTCATCTTGAACATTCTGAGTTAAAGATACTTGAGGACACAGGTGAATTTCTAACAGTTAATTAGAAATGTCAGATCAGAGATTGAAAGAGTCAATAAATCTAAAGAATCAGAATTTTTTTTCAGATGGGCATGGTGGTGCACACTTGTAATCCCAGTATTTGGGAGGCTGAGACAGGAGGATTGCAGGTTCACAGTCAGCCTCAGCTACTTAGTGAGGCTTTCCACAACTTAGTAATACCCTGTTCCAAAAATAAAGAGTTAAATAATAGGGTTGGGAGTGTATCTGTGCAGAGAAATTGGTTAAACTGAAAAAAGTATAATAACAGAACTCTAGTTAGGAGAGACTTATGGAGAAAGAGATAGAAGAACTGGTAATAAAGGTCAAAAGGAAAGTGAAAAGTAAGGAAGCAATTGAGAGAAGGATACTCAATAATGGCAAACGCTAGAAAGACATAGATTCAAATGAGAACAAAGCACTAAATTTGACAGTGAGATAAAGAGAAAAACTCAAGACATCGAGAAAATAGACAATTCTGTACCTTCAACTGGAATCTATGCAAGCCCAAGATCGTCTTATTGATTAAGAGCATGGAAACTGATCATAGGCTATATGGCTTCAAATCTTGCCTACTGCTTAGAAGATCTTGGCCAACTCAATAAAGCTCATTTCCTTTCTAGACGGAAACCTGATCTAAGACCAGCCTCATCTGTAAAAATGAGAGATTTTCTCAGTGACCTTAGGAAAGTTCCAGAGCTGCCACCATCCAAAAGAATTTTTCAATAACCATGACTAACCCACAGAGAATCACTGCCGGGAACTTACAATCCCTGTATTAGATACACTTAAGAATCACAGACCCTGGTCTTCTCTCTTCAAGTATCTTGATTGAAGATCAGTGTTCCCTCATAATGGCAACCTCATCTGAACCTGGCATTTGTTGTGTTTAACTTTACAGAGGAAGCATCAGACCATCCTCCTACCTGGTTTCTACCTCTTTCTGGAGGATATGGTGTAGTTGAAGAGAGACGGCCCTGTAGTTGGGTATTGGGCGCCCCAGGCTGAACCCTCAGCCATGGGGCCCCAATAAAAGACGCCGGCTAAATGCTACTGGTTCGAACCTCTTTTATTATAGCTCTCTCTTTTCCTTCTGGGATCAAAGCGTTGCACAAACGATAACAAACACAGTACAGAGGTTGTCTTTCCATATAGTGCTTTTCCTACAGCCTTCCAACTAACCCCCTCTCTCCGCAAACCACCTTTCACCAGCAACCGACAACCTTTCTTCCCAGAACTTCTCCAGCGACTTCCCAACCAGCTTTTCCCCCAGCAGCTATCTTGCAGATCTCTAGCCAGCTAGCCGCGCGCTCTAGCTAGCTCTGCTCTAGCTTCAGCTCAGCACCAGGCCTAGCTTCAGCTCCAGCTCTCAACAGCAACAGCCACCCGACTCTACTACTACTTCCTCTACGAGAGGTGGAGGCCTTTTAAGCTGCGCCAGGCCTCAAGCCGCAAGGTGTCTCATACAGCTCTCACCTGGCCTGGCCACACCTCCGACGTACTGGTGCATGCGCTCTGATATGGCACAGCCCTAAGATGATATTCACCTGCAGCTGCTTCTGGTACTCTGCCAGGCGCCATCTAGAGGCGAGGTCCAGCTGGCCAGTCTGGGCCCCCGACAGTTGGGGTCATTACATAGGACACTGGTCTTGGTTTCTAGGTCAAATGTTCTGTATGTGGATAATGTCCTAGTCATACATTGCAGGCTTCTCTCTCAGCTGTGAATTCTTTGAAGGAAGGCATTGTGTCATTCATCTTTACAATCTCAGACCCTAGTCTGGTCTGGAACAGATGCTTAGTGAGTGTTAAGGTAGGGTAGCTTCATGGTTCACATGAAGTTGTGGCATGACACAGGGCTAGATTCTAGTCCCATCACCACCCCTCAGTAACTAGACAACACAAGCTTTGTTTCATAACACTTCTAGGCCTTATTTCCTGCTCTATAAAAGTGGAGATAGCAATAACATCTGCCTCATGGAGTTGTTTTGAGGATTTTTTAAAAAATAGATAATATAAGGGAAAATCCAACACAATGCTGGTACATCACAGACATCATAATGATTACCGACAATGTTAATCATACTGAATGGGTTAAAATATGGATGTTCTATGTATTTTATTATATCATGTAGATTAAAAATTAAGCTTAAGAAAGAACTATATAGCACAAAGGAATCCATGTGCTAGTCAGCTTTCCATTACTGTAATAAAATACCTGAGATAACTTAAAGGAGGAAAGGTCTATTTTGGCACAGTTTTGGAGGTTTCAGTCCCTGGTCAGTTGGTCCTGTTGCTTTTGAGGCTATGGTGAGGCAGCACATCATGGTGAGAGTGCATGGTAGAGAAAGCTGCTCACCCCATGGCAGCCAGGAAGCGAAAATAATGGAAGAGGAGGGGCAGGTCCCAGCATCCCCTTCAAGGGCATGCTACTACACCCAACCTTGTCAAGGTTCTACCACCTCCCAACAGTGCCACAGGCCAGAGGCCAAGCCTTCAACACATGAGCCTTTAGGGGACAGTTCATATCCAAACTATAGCACTGCACATAATCCTTTGGGTTAAGGCACACTTTGTCCTATATGTGTGGCATCTTCTCAATTCTTCTTGCTTTCAAATGAGGAGGAAAGAATAGAATAGAATAGAATAGAATAGAATAGAATAGAATAGAATAGAATAGAATAGAATAGAATAGAATAGAATAGAATAGAATAGAATAAACAGAAACAAGAGTATACTGGCAAGAAATAATAGATCACTATTTAAAGAAGTCAAAGGATTGTATGGTCACTATGGAACCAAGAATATTGTAGACCTATGAAGATGGTACTAACATGACAACTACAAATGAGCATTTCAGAATACAACAAGAAAACAAACACTTCCATTCCTTTTCTTTTTCTTTCTTTTCTTTTCTTTTTTTGGTACTGAGGATTAAACCCAAGGGCATTCTACCTTTGAGCTACATCCCAGCCCTTTTTTTTTGTTCTTTATTTTGAAACAGGGACTAAGTTGCAGAGGGCCGACTGGTAACCTGTGATCCCCCTGTCTCAGCCTCCCAAGTACTGATATTACAAGTGTGCACCAGCATGCCCAGTCATCTGTTCCTTTTCTATTCAAATATGTGGGAAAGGGCACGTATGCTCCAATCAACAACCAAACATGGAAAATATACAACTTAATAAATTAGATAAAGATGGTTGATGTTTCTCTTCATAGTAAACAAAAATGGTCATAAAATACAGAATACTCTATCCCAAATGTGCTACATTTCTATAAGCTTAAGATGAAGAAGAGAGTGGAGTCTGTTTCCTCCTTGTCCTTGTTTAATTGTTTTTAATGACTAAAAGGCTGATAATAGTGCAGGCTGACTCTAGTGTGTTTATGAAGGGAGAGAGAAGGGATAAGCTTTCAGCTACTCTCACTTGCTTTTTAGGTAATTCTTATGTCATGCTTTCTGCACTTGTACAGTGAGCACAATTTCGATGTCTATACAATGCTGGTAGGGATTCTTAGCTCATAGGGAGATATTTGGAGAAGTCAGCAGGAGATAGAGGACTTACCCAGCACTCCCTTCTCTGATCTGTAAAAGTATGGCCTTCAACAATGTCGTGGTGTGCCACGACCATGGATTAGGGTTGCCAGATCATGGTAAATCATATAAGCTGTTAAAATTCTAGGAAAGAAGAAAGGATTACAAAAGATTTCTCAACCTCAGAAATACTGACAGTAAAGCCAGATAAATATTTGTTGGGGAAAGGGTTTTCTTGTACATGGTAGGGTTTTTAGCAGCATCCCTGGCCTCTAGTCTTCAGAAGCCAGTAGCACTCCACATCCCAGTGAGAAGATCATCAGATTCAAAATGGAGTCACTCTTGTCAAATCCTGACAAAATGGAGCCAGGGAAGGTCAAGAAGGAGGGAATATTTTCATGCATGATTTGCCTGATAACAGGCATTTTCACAAGAAAAATTTCCAAACCTCAGCTTACAACATGTGTCATACAAGGACAGCTAGCAGCACAAGAATAGCTAGCCATTTAAATGGGAACCCTTGCCTGAAACACTATCTTGCAGTCCAATCCAAACCCAATCCTGCTCTGACTTCAAGGCAGAAGTCTACTAACTGCAGCCACTCACCAGTCAATACTCACCAGCTCTCACATAACACTGAAAATACCAATGAGGTTTCTTTCAAAACATCTTTACATAGCAGGTCATGGTGGCAGGTTTCTGTAATCCCAGTACTTGGAAGGCTGAGACCAAAGGACTGCAAATTCTCAACCAGCCTCAGCAATTTAGCAAAGCCCTCTGAAACTTAGACTCTGTTTCAAAATGATGAAAGAAAGGAAGAAAAGGAGGAAGGAAGGAAGGAAGGAAGGAAGGAACGAAGGAACGAAGGAACGAAGGAACAAAGGAACGAAGGGGAAAAATAAAGAAAAATCTTATGTAGCTTTCTCTTTCCCCAATTAAATTTAAACATTCCTTTGCTTTCCATGTCCCAGAGGCCACTCTGGCCTGCACATGTGTCCTCTCTTTGGATCACATAGAATTTCATCTCTATATTTTTGTTTGACTTTGACATCAATCAAAAAATACTCTTTTTTATAAAATGTTTTCACAAATTGTGAAAATCCAAATTTTTTGATAATTGCATTCTGGAGAAATTTTTACTATGTTTAGTCATGAAGTAAAAGCAATAATCCTGACAGATTTACTATTTTTATATAAAACAGATTCACAATTGTTTACATCATTTCATAATAAGGCCTAAACACTGTATTAAGTTTGAACCCTACCTCATGCTCCTTTAACATCAGATGTCTATGATCAAAAGAACCCCAAGACTCTACACATTTAATTTTGAACTCTGGGGCAAAGATTATAAAGATAAGTCTTATTAATTTGGCTTAACTCTATAAAGTAATGCTGAAGAAATGCCTTGCATAACTTCTTCCAAAAGAACAGCACAAGATCATTAAATAGATGATCATTCTGCACTATAAGCTTGAAAGATAATGCCCTTAAATATCTGTGGAGTATTGGGATGCACAGAGATTACAGATCACGGCCATTTATTATTTCCTTTCTGCCTTGGAGTTAACTATTATCCTTTGGATTCATTCACAAATCAAACACAGAATCTAAAGGCATTTGTAAAACCAATGATTAAAATTTTGGGTTCTATATTCAATTTCTCCAGACCTTAATTTCATATCATTAATGTTGGGAGGTTAGATAACTTTATCTCTTAGCTCCTTTCCACACTAACATTGCATGTATTTTAATCTTTAAAACCCAGAGTGGCCTGTCCTCTGCCTTTCTCTTCTCCTTATGTGGACTCTGCCCCATCCTTGTCAGCCTCCAGCCCAAAAGATGTACAATAGAAATGAAATTCAGTCCTCCTTGGGACCAAATACCAGGTCTTAAATTAAGTTGCAGAGTTCTGATGGAGAGATATTTGAACTTGATGTACAGATTTCCAGTCTATGACTATCAAGGTCATATTGGAAGATTTTGGAAAGGATGATGAAGGAGATGACGACCTGGTTCCTGGACAATCCTTGTCCCAATGTTAATGCAGCAGTATTTAAAAGATCATTCAATAATGCTCCAATCACAATAATGACCCTCTTCCTCCTGGGAATGAGAACAAAGAAAAGTGAACAGACAATATCCCTGTTCGGGACCAAGAATTCCTAAAAGTTAACACTTTTTAACTTATTTTGCTGCAAACTATTTAGACACTAAAGGTTTGCTGGAGGTTAAATGCAAGACTATTGTCAATGATCAAGGGGAAAATTTCTGAGGAGATTTGTGAGAGCTTCTATCAAAAACGACTTGTTGCAGAGGAGGAAGCCCAAGTATGCAAAGAGAACCAGGGGTGTGCAGAGAGGTGAAATGTTACGCCTGATAGCAACGCTGTGAGGACTGTCCCAAATGCTAGTTTCCTTACTCTGTTCATAATTATTAATGTTAGACAACTAGTATAAAAGTACAGCAGCAAACCAATTATGTTAGCATAATATCGTCCTCGCATGTGAAGTTTGAATACACTTTCCAAACCTATGGCCGAGTTTCTTCTTGTATGATCAAAAGTTTCTGTTTTATTTGCCTTGGACTGTGGTATCTCCATAGAATGTGGCATCTAGGGGCTTCCCCTCTTTTTGGAAAAGCAATTTCTGCCAGGTTTACTGTCTAGTTAACTTTAGTGAGCTTTTAAAAGTTGGCATTGTAAATAAAACAACTTGCAAAAAGAAAAAATAAAATCCAAGTCACCAAACAGAAAATGTTGGAACTGGCAGGAATACTTGAGACCATGTTCCATTCTGATCATACTCAGATTTTCCTGGGCTATGAGAGGCACCACATTGCTCCAGACAAGACAACAGGAATCTCTTCGTGCAAGAATTGCATCACATAGTGAATTCTATCATTGTTCAGAGCAAACGTCTCTTTTCGGCTATGGCAAGACATGAATTTGTTACTCTGGGGAAAAGGAAAATTTAGTGGAAAGAAAGGAAAATCTCAAAATTCTGGCCTGTAGAATTGTGGAAAGAAGGTGTACAATAGAGATGAAATTCAGTTTTCCTCCCAACACACACACCTACACACACACACACACACACACACACACACACACACAAAAAAAAAAAACTATGTATGTTGTTTTTTCTTATGTGTGTGATAATCTAGTAAGCAACCAAAGTTTTGAAAGGGAGGAGAAAAAGAATATGTACCTGAGAATCCAACTTTGCGTGTGAGTTGGCAGGTAGAAGATTTTGCCCATTTAAATAATAACCCTCTAAATTGGGGAAACAAAGATTTGCCTTGGTTTCTTTCTACTCAAGGTGGTGAGCCTTTGGCAAGTTTTGCCAGTGTCATTAGAAATAGCTAGAATATGGCTATCTCCAAATGCACACCTACAGTATCACTTTGGCCATTGTTAGGGTTTGGATATAAAATGCCCCCTGAAGTTCATGTGTTAGGCAATGCGGCCATGTGTGGCAGTGAGGCATGGAAGGAGGATTGTGGCATTAGGGGCCTGGGTTTTGGTCTTGAATCTCTCCCTGGCCCCCTCCTCTTTCTTTCTCCCTCTCTGCCTCCTATCACCTTGAGTTGAATGGCATTCCTCCACCCTGCCTTGCCACCATGGTTCTGCATTGCAGCCCATTGACTGTGGACCAGAATTCTGAAACTGTGAACCAAATAAACCTTTCCTCTTCTATGTTGTACTTGTCAGGTATTCTGGTCAGAGCAACAAAAAAGCTAACTAAAACAGCCATAATTTTGGCCCAAACTGTCAGTTGCCATCTTTATTTATGATTAAATGATATTATGAAATGGAGAGAGATTACTCCTTGGACATAGACCAGCTCACTGGAGAAAAACTGAGCTGATAAAAATGAAAATGCAAACAACCTAATGAAAGCAAATGCTATACTCTTCACTACATGGCATTGAATAAACGCAGTTTTTATTTCTTTATACAGGGATGCCACACATGCCTTATAATAAGGTCTTAGCATGCAGCAGACTCATTGATGAGCTCTGAAAATAAAGAAACCAAAACTGGCCAAGTTGCCTAACTACAGGGAGTGGAATCCAGAGGCCCTGCCTGTGAGGGTTTTTCCAGAAGTTTTAGGAAAATTTATGATTACAACAGGACCTCACTCTTTCTACATTTTTATATTCTTTCCCCACCTGGCCAGATGTCCCACAGCTTTCAAAACATCCTGATACTTTTTTATATATAGTACTACATATTTTTATTGGGATCTTTCAGTGTACTAGGTTTTGTTTAGAGCTCTTGGGTTTTCATTGTTTGGGTTGGGATTTTACTTTTATGAGGTGTTAGGGCAGAAGAAGGAGTGTGTTATGTTTTTATTTTGTTTTTATTTTAATTGCTACACACTCTTCTAACCCTTCCCCTATTGTTGACCTCTCCAAAAAGATATAATCTCATTTCCTATATCTTAAGAGAAATTCTTAGCAGGTCAAAAATCAGGTGGAGATGGTTACTTTAGTCCTCTTTTTCTTCCAATGATGCTAAAACTCAAGATGAGCCAAAATGTGATGTGATTTTTTTCAAATATGCTTAAAATAGACACACATTTTGAGTTCTGTGGTTGAATAGTCTGTTCCTCTTTATTTGCTAGCATTGTGTTTCTAGAAAGTCCACCAATAAAAAGGTAAAAGTTTCACTGGGAACAACCTTAGAAATAAAGTGAACTTGAAAGTAGATGACCTAAATCATATGTATATACATATATATACATACATTCAATATTGAATGTATGTATATATACATACATTCAATATATGTATGTATATATACATACATATATTGAATCATGATACAATAAAAAGTTTGTAGAAAAGCATGCTTCCAGATCCAAGTGAGAATCTACTTTCTCTTCTGATTCTGATGCTGGAGAAAAGGACTAATTTAACTGTGCAATTCCCCTCCACTCTTGTGGTTGGATCTGAACTGTGTGACACGCAAGTTGTCTCCAAGGAGAGCAGAACAGTAGTTTTCTTTATTCTTGGAACACCTGTTAAGAGGTTATAGGAGGTTTTATATACAGCAAGTAGAACTCCAGTCTTCTCTCTCAGGGAAAAAAGAGGAAAAAAAAGTCTCATTAAAACATATCCTTTGCCAAAATTTCATTGCTCAAAAGAGTCAATGTAACTTTCAACCCTTAGGCACTCTGCAAATTGTGCTTTCAACCTTTCCAAGAGCCTTCTCGTAAATTCTGAGCTTAAATATATTCCACATCATTTCTAGGTGAAAATGGTGTCTGAATTAATATCTATTTCATAATAATGATTAAATAAGTTATTTCATAATGAGCCAACATTATACACATAGTTTTCTTTCACAGTATGAATGCATGAATGCATGTGTATGTGTATGTGTATGTATGTGTGTGTGTGTGTGTGTGTGTATAGTCATCGCTATATACGGTATATATATATTATACATATGGTCTTGTAAGTGTAACTGAGAGGTTAGAATAACAAAATGTTCAGGAAAGTCAGTAGGTAACTAGAACACTTAAAGTAAAATAAAAATATTACAGACTCAGTAATGGGAAATTTCCAATCAATAAAGCAGACTGAGTTGACACAGAGGATATGATACCTCCATTCCATTCCAAAGAATAGAAATACTGAATAAAAAATTAAATAACTTAGAAGAATGGGAATGAACCTACCATATGACCCAGCTATACCACTCCCAGGTGGTATATGCATATCTGTGATACATGCATATCTATGTTTCTAGCAGCACAATTCATAATAGCCAAACTATGGAACCAGCCTAGGTGTCCATCAACAGATGAACGGATTACAAAATTATGGTGCATACACACAATGGAATTCTACTCATCCATAAAGAACAAAATTATATCATTTGCAGAGAAATAGGTGGAACTAGAGAATATTATGCTAAGGGAGATTAGTCAGCCACAAAAAGTGAAAGGTTGGATGTTTCCCCTCATACGTGGAAGCTAGGAAGAAACTAGGACACAGGAGGGACTCTAGACAAAGGAGGAGAAACCTAGTAGAGTGATGGAGGAGATCTAAGGGAGGGAGGTGGAGGGGCAGGGAGACTTGATGAGGGAAACACTTCAATGGCACATTGTACAAACACAAATTTACCAATGCCAGTCACAATGCCACGTACAGAGAGGGTGATGGAGTGGGGTGGGAGCTGGGGGAGGGCTCACCGAATGCTGTGTGCAAGTATGCCTCTATCACTCTGAACTTCATCATGAAGTATAAGTACACTGTGCCAGTAAAAATTTTTAAAAAATGTTTTTAAATCACAATATGTCAGCATGCTACAATGGATCCCATACTGTCTAAGCTGTAAATCTAAACAAAACAAGTTTAGAAAAAATAATAGCAGACTGAGAGTGAAAACAAGAAAGAGAAATTCTCAGGTGCCAGAAATAAAGGAAGAACTCAAAACCACCATGATGAGCTGAAGGTAAATGATTTGCAGTGTTAGACTCAGAAATAGGCCCAAGAGGATAACATCTGGGTTAATATCCTAAGGGAGGCAAAACATAAGGATCAACAAACATGAGGTAGTGCTTGATCTGAGTCTTCTGAATAAAACAGAAAGCATCAAAGGCACCCATATGTGAGATGGGAATAGAACTCCTCTGTCCACTGGCCTGGGTAAGCATGGTGAATCTGACCTTCTCCCCAAGGCAGGAGATGAAGAGAAGTTTCCTGTGGATTGTCAATGCCTTGCCCTCAGCCCATACCCAGGTGTGGGGTCTTCTACTCCAAGTGGCACAGAAGTTGAAGAGTGACACATTAACTTGAAAATGGTCTGAAACATTGAAATGTGTAGGGTCCAGACTTATAGCAACCCCAAAACACGTTATGGGGATACTTAAGTGGTCCAGGGTGCCTAGGGCTCCCAAAGCAGATAAGCTAAAAAAAAAAAAAAAAAAAAAAAAAAAAAAAAAAAAAAAAAAAAAAAAAAAAAAAAAAAAAAAAAAAAAAAAAAAAAAAAAAAAAAAAAAAAAAGGAAAAGGAAAGAAAACAACCCTGGAAAGAAACAAATGAAACAAATTGAAACAAATGGCACTTTAATAATTAGAGAAAGTAGATTGTCTTAATTCTTTTTCTGTTGCTATGACGACAAACTGCCTGAGACTGGAAAGTTCATGAAGAACAGAGATTCTGGAACACAATTCTGGAAGCTGGGGAGTCTAAAAGCATGGTGCCAGCATCCACTTGGCATATCATGAAGGCCTTCTTGCTGCATGTGGTTACATGGTGGAAGACATCACATGACCAAACAGAGCAAGTGCTAACCAGCTTCTGTTCCTCTTCTTACAAAGCCACTGATACCATCCTGGGGCTCCATCCTTCTGATTTCATCTACCCTAATTACCTCCAAAGACCCCACCTCCAAAAATCATTAGCAGATGAGTTGGGGGATTAAGTTTCCAATTTATGAACATGAAGTGGAGGGAAACACATTCCAACCACATTCCAATCATAGCATAGATAAACTTGAAAGAAATTAAGATAAACATTAACAACATTCAAAAAGCTGAAGAGAGAAAAAGAAACTACAGGTGTCATGATGTTTTCTAATTTTGAGCATCCTTTGTCCATTAAAAGACAGAGGAGAACAGTGGTGTATGCCTGTAATCCCAGTACTTGGAGAGCTGAGACAGGAAGATGGCAGATTTGAGGCCAGTGTGCAGTAATTTATCAAGACCTTGTTTCAAAATAAAAAATAAAAGAGGTCTGGGGGTATAGCTTGGAGGTAGAATACCCCTAGGTTCAATCACCAGTACAACAAAAAAAGGAAAAGTTGAGCATAGTGATGCATACCTGTAACCCCAGTACTTGGGAGGCTGAGACAGGAGGATCACAGGTTCAAGATCAGCCTCGGCAAGTAGTGAGACTCTCATCAACCCAGAAAGACCCCGTTTCAAAATAAAAATAAAATAAGGCTGAGGGTGTAGCTTGGAGGTAGAATTTCCCTGGGCTCCATGCATCTGAAAACACACACACACACACACACACACACACACACACACACACACACACACGAACACAGAGAGGTGGCAAGAGAGGAATAGTCCAGTTTTGAGGAATGTGCATTAAATGGTACTCGAGAATAGCCTGAATAAGTAATTTGTTCTCCAGTAGTGGCGTACCCACTTCACAAAATGCTTTCAGTTCATCTGAGTGCCATCAGGAACTCTGTGGTCAAGTAGTTGTTTTCCTTGAGCTGGAGAGACTGCGTTGACAAAAGGAAAAGCGCAACATTTGACTTTCTGGCAGCCTCCAGGCTAGAAGTTTCGTTTGCCATGTACCAGCTTTAATCCGCTTCCAAAGGTGAGGCAAGAGGCCTTGGACAGAATTTTTAATCCTCTGCCTTCCTTTTCTAGTAAAATTGCTCATTTGTTAAAATTCTTTCCAGTACTGATAAACTCCATATTTTTTTTTTCAAATCATGATAATCAAGCAGTTTCCTCTTCCCCTTGTTTCTGATAATCTTCAAAGCAAAATGAAATTCACTGTGTAGAACCAGGATTGCTGTTTCTACACAAGTCATCTGTGTTTGGGTGCTGGGGCTGCCGCAACAAAATGCCATAGAGTGGATGGTTTAAATGAAAGAAATTTATTTCCCATAATTCTAGAGGCTGGGAAGTTCAACATCAAGACATTGACCAATTTGATTCCTGATGAGAGCTTTCTTGCAGAAAGCTAAATTCTTGCTGTATGCTCACATGGGGAGTGGGGTGGAAATTCTTCAATATCTAGTTCTTGTATTTTATTTCATTTTTAATTTTTGAGGTTTTTTGTTTGTTTTGGTACTGGGGATTGAACCCAGAGTGTTCTACCTCTGAGCTACACCCCACACCCCAGCACTTTAAAAAAAAATTTTTTTTTAAACAGGGTCTCACTAAGTTGCTGAGAGTTTCACTGATTTGCTGAGGCTAACCTTAAACCTGTGATCTTTCCTGTCTCAGTACTAGGATTGCAGGCATTCGTCACCATGCCTGGCTTCTTATAGAGCCCCCCCTCCCCATCACCTCATCTAAGTTACCTCCCAAAGACTCCACTCCTAACACTATCACATTAGGGATTAAGACTTCAGTGTATAAATTTGGGGAAGACCCATTCAGTCATAGCATCATCCCATAAACCAGGATTACACTGTAAATTTTGTCTATAGCCAGCTGCCTGATCTTGAGTATTTTTTTTTTTTAGGTACTGGGGATTGAATCCAGGGGCATTCTACCTCCAAGCTACACCCCCAGTCCTATTTTGTAATTTTTATTTTGAAACAGGGTCTCACTAAATTGCAGAGAGCCTCACTAAGTAGCTGAGACTGGTTGCGAACCCAGATCCTCCGGTCTCAGACTCCCAAGTACTGGGATTACAAGCATGTGCCACCACACCTGGCTTGATCTTGAGTATTTTATTATCAGTTTATTCATCTATAACACAGGAAAAAGTAGCATTTTTCCTAAAGTTGTTGTTAGAAGACTGAATTATACAATAATCTCTGCTGGTAATGGTTTCCTACCTACCTTTCAATCAGTACTTTTGAATTATATTGGCTTGCTGATTCAGGAATCCTAAACTACTTTTCATCCAAAGAATAGTCAAATACACATGACAGAGTAGTTGACTTTATACAACCTCTTTGGACTAACTCAATCCGCATGCATTTTATTTACCACTTGCTCTCAGAGAAGGAGTAATTGCAGTTGAGCCATTGTCTAATCAGACATTCAGCATAAAGTAGAACCTCTAGGGAAATCCTTAGGAACATTACACTACCTACTTCTGGAATGGAAATTGAATAATGTTTTCAGAGGGCAGTTGATTTTTGTGTCTTATGTACAAAATATAAGTTATAATACATGATTAAATTACTTGTCTACCTAAGAAAGCAACTCATGCAATAAAAGTTTCTGTCCTTATCATTATGAATCCAATTATTTTATGAATACAGAGGAGACTGACATAGAATAAGGAGCCAAAAATGAGACTATGTTTCATTAATATGACTAATGTAAAGTAAATATTCAGCTTAATGGACAATGTTGAAAAAGAATAATTTATTAGCTAACTAGGATGGTGGTATAAAGACAGATTTCCATTAAGGAAAAAATCCTTGAGACAGATGAAGCCTAGTAATCATTGTGAACCCATATATAATAATAACTAGGCATCAAGCTCTGTAAGTATTCTGTTGAATCTCATACAACTTGCAGAGTAGCAGTGCTTCCAGTTTCAACCTAAAAGGCTTCAGAAATTTATGAGAAACTCTGTAATTAATAACCAAAATAGAACAATGACATTAACAGCAGAAGAAAATATTTTATAAGCACCTTCAGCAATATTCCCCTGGGGGGTACAATGTATCATGCATGTATTCACTAAGTTATGTATCAACCACATCATTAATTACAATGCCCAATGTCTAAAATAATAACATATCTACAGAACTTTTGGAGATTTTGGCTTCATTTCTATCATATTTATGCTTACATATTTCATGCTACTTGATAGACCCTAAATTCTTTCTTTGAAACTTTACAGAGAAAATAACAAAGACATGACACTGAAATTATCAAGGGATTTATTGAATATATAACTTCCAAGAAAAAATAGGCCTAAAAGTTCCACCCAAAACTCTGAGGAAGGCAGTGAATAATGATTAAAAATAACAACAAAACAATAATAACAACAACAACAGCAGCAGCAGTAGCAACAGCCCTTTGAAACTAGTCATGAAATGTCTCTGTCAATCATTCTGAAATGATCATCAGCCTTTACCATCTGGAATCAATTGCCTTGTGATGGAGAAACATGGTCTATGCAGGTTGCTTTGTGATCAGGTGGATCCAGAAGAAGGGTAGGAGCAACTCTTGAAACACAGAAAGCCATGTACAAAGAGGAGAAAGGAGGAGATAGAGAAAGGAAATTGGTCTGGACTGGAAATGAAATGGACAGGATTAGAAGTTATATTCTGACCCATTCATAAGCTATCTAAACTGTGGCAGATCAAGAACAACCACCACACTTACTCCTTAGGTTTCTCATCCATCAGATAAGATAAGCATATTACTTCTGTGAGTAATCCCATTAGAATATGCATCCCATCAGGGCAACAACTTCTTCTACTTTTGTGCCTTGAACAATGTAAGTCCTTAGCTATTTATTGGATGGATGGATGGATGGATGGATGGATGGATGGATGGATGGATGGATGGACCAATGGACTGACTTTCTGTTGAGCTGCCCTCCACCCCAATTTGGACACTTCTCTCACCCCTTTAGTTGACACCAGCCACTTGAAAAGGCACTCAGACTTTGGTCCTTGACTTGGACAGTTCTGTGGATGCTGAGCAAAGGGAAAATGCATACTGTGGGTACACCCAGTAGGGATGTGGGGTTGATTCTAAGTACTTAATATTTTTAAAATTTTACTCTACGCACTTTAAATAAATTAAATTGATCTTTATGGGCAATTAATCTTAAAGTACTAAAAGGGTCATTTGATTCTCACTCTTTATTTTGTTAATATGGTGAATTATGTTAATTGGTTTTCAAATATTAAAACAATCTTGGATTTCTGAGATATTGCCCATTTCCATATAACATGCTTTTTTGCATGTCACTGGACTTTATTTGTTGTTATATTACTAAGAATTCAGTATCTTTGTTCATAAATGATATTGGCCAGCAATTTTCCTTCCTTCTTTTTTTTTCTTCTTTCTTTCTTTGCAACATCTTTGACAGGTTGGGGCAGCAGGGATTTGTTGGCCTCATAAGCAGGTTGGGAAATACTTTTTTATTTTGTGAAAGAGTCTGCATAAGATGAGTGTTCCTTTCTTAAATATTCTCTGGAATTCATCATCAAAACCATCTACACCCAAAGTTTTCTTATCGACAAAAACTAGTCTTGATATCACATTTTATTCTATCCCAATTCACCAGAGACAATGTATAATAAATGTTTTCCCCTGATAGCTCATTTAAATTTTTTGAGGCACTATTATTCAACAGAGAAGGAGGGTCACCATGAACAATAACGGATAAGTTATAAAAATCTAAAATTGACATGATTTTGTTCTTCTTTATGGCGGAGTAAAATTCCATTGTGGACATATCCCATAGTTTTGCAATCTATTCATCTGTTGATGGACATCTTGGCTGCTTCCATAATTTGGTAATTGTGAATTGTGTGGCTATAAACATAGATACTAGAACAAAATCATGCCATTTACAGGGAAATGGATGGAACTGGGAAACATTATGCTAAGTAAGAATAGTCAGTCACAAAAAGTAAAAAATCATATGCTCTCCCTAATATGCAAGACTCTAGATGAAGAAGGATAAACCTTAGATGAGCAAAGAAGGTGACTTAACTGAAGTGGATGGAGGAGGAGGGAAACACCCTAATGCACATGATGTACTTTCACAAACATATCAAAGTCAATCACTAAACTGAACTTGAGAAGCAGGGAGGAGGAGGGGGGAGGGCAGGAATTGGAGGAGAGTTAAATGAGAGATGTGTGCATGTATGCCTTTACCAGCTTGTACCTAACAAAGATGTGTGATTACAATGCATCAATAAAAATAAAATAAAATAAAATTGACATGACACTCATAGAAAAATGTTCACTTTATTCTTTCAGATGTAAGACAGCCTGATTGTACATGAGAAGTAGAAGCCCGGTTAGGTAATCCATACCCCAATCCAGAAGCCAAGGCGTGGGCACCATCCCTTGCAATGCTTTCCAAAACACACTCAGGACAATTTGTTTTTTCTGTCCCTGGCACTCATGATTACTGACCATGCTCCTATTTTCCAATAAAAAATAAAACATCATTGAATAGGACAACACATTGAAATTGATTCAATGAAATAAAAACTCCCGAGAGCAGGCAGATTTGAATTATTATAGATTATAAAATGTTTGTTTTTTAACCTCCCCATTCCCAAATCCAAGTTAGATTTTTAGAATGATAGATATTTCACTCATGTACCTAGCTAATATAGAAAGTTGATTCATAAATATGTATTTATGTGTGCATGTATACATTTTTTTATTTGTCATTTTGTGTTTTTTAATTTTCTATTACAAGTCTCAAGAAAAAAATACGTTTGTTCAACGGGGCATGGTGATGCATGCCGGCAATCCCAGTACTTGGAAGGCTGAGACAGAGGAATCCCAGCTTCAAAGCCAGTCTATGCAACTTAGTGAGGCCCTCAGCAACTTAGTGAGACCCTGTTTCAAATAAAAAGTAAAATAGGGCTGGAGATGTAGCTTAAAGGTATAGCGTCCCTGTACCACAAAATCCCTAGTACCACAAATACACAAACACACACACACACACACACACACACACACACACACACACACATTTGTCTATCTGAAGGCTGGTAGATAGTGAAAATGTCTTAATTTGAATATATCAAAAGCCATTCACACATGTGTCTGTCAGAAAAAAAAACAAGACATAACTATAAAAGAATAAGGCTAAATGATGATGAATGAACTAAAACATACTCATTTCCCCTGCTGGCTAAGTACTTATTCCAGTGAGCTTGCATACTCAGTTTACATCAAGGACCCTTCTCTTAGGATGCCTTCGGCAGCTACACCCTCAGGGCAACCCTCAGTGAGTGACATGGGTTACTGTAACCAGATGAGAGTCATAAATGGCTGCTGGGCATTCTCCATTTCCCCTCCAGATCATTCTCATGCTTCTCTGCTCTGTCCTGGGAGGCTGGCCTGCCTGGGCTGCTAAAGCACACTCCCCAGCTCCCTGGCTTTCTAGCAAGTGTGGCAAAAGGAAACACCATCTGAATTTTGAAGACAAAGAGAATGAGCTCTGAGATGCAGCTGTCTGATTCCTGAGTCCCTAGGCCTAGTGGGAAAGCCTTCACCTCCGCCCCTTCCTGCATTCTAGTAGCAGCTTCTTCTTTTTATCCCTTTCAGGCCCGGGAAGAATAAGGACTCTTATCCTATTGGCTTCCCATTATCTTTTTCACACCTTTAGTAAATAGGCACATTTTTTAAAGCCCCTCAGTTGCACGCATACACATCACGTGAGTAAGCAATATGCTTCTCGCCCCTACCTTGCCTGAAAAACAGGTCAAGTCTGCCACTACCCGGATAAGATGTGCTGTCTCCAGAACCTGGCCTGTTCCTAAATCGGGGCCCTGCCAGGCGCTTGTGGAGTTAGAGATGAGCTTGGACCTCATGGCCCAGCTGCAGGGGTCTCGGCATCATGGCGGCCAAGAAAATTGAAGTTGGCGCTGGTCAGTAAGCAATCATAATTTTTGTTCCAGTTCCTCAACGGAAATCTTTCCAGAAATTCCAAGTCCAGCTAGTGCATGAATTGGAGAAAAAGTTCAATGGGAAGCATGTGGTCTTTATTGCTCAGAGGAGAATTCTGCCTAAGCCAACTCGAAAGAGCCATACAAAAAATAAGTAAAAGAGCCCCAGGAGCCACTCTCTGACAGCTGTGCACAAGGTGATCCCTGAGGAGTTGGTCTTCCCAAGTGACACTGCGGGCAAGAGGATCCCTGGATGGTGGCCATCCCAGAAAACTTCACTTGGACAAAGCATAGCAAAACAGAGTGCAATTCTAGGCTCTTTCTGCTGTTCATAAGAAGCTCGTGGGCACTTTGCTAATTTTGAACTTCCAGAGTTTCGATTGTAAACAAAAATGGCTAAATAAAGTATTATTCATGGTAAAACAAAAAAAAATTAAAAATAAGAAAAGAAAAAAAAGTGAAGTCTGCTGAGCAAGGGATGAGTAAGCTGGGTAAGGTGACTATTCAAAAGATAGACTATACGATCTCAAGAATGGTTTCTCAGTATTATCTCTTCTTTGGCTATGAAGTTTCTTCCAAAAGAAAGGTTTTATAATTGTTTAGAGCAGAGACAGAATCATCAAAACATCTTGTCTCCAAAGGTGACTACTTTGATGGGAGAACTATTCATCTACTTATTAAAGTTCTGAATGTTTGTTTTTTTATTGTATCTGCTCATCACTACTCATAAGGAAATATGTAACTCGGAATTTCTGAATGCATAACCAAATTTTGGACTGCCTAGGTCCCGATAGGAAAACAGAAAACAGCTTATTACTAAAAGAAAGAGAGAGAAAAATTTACTGAAGATAGCTTTGACATCATGAGGTACTGGAAAAAAATAAAATTGTTTCCAAAAAACATATTTCATTAAGTAGACACATGTAAAATTATTTTCACGTTGTGAGGGGCAAGTTGTCTATGATTTTAGCCATAAAATATGCATGTGCTTGAAGAATCATTTATTTACTCAGACTCTCCAATAACTATCTTTCTTTTTTAGAATATTAATACTTAAGACAAAAACTTGAAACCTGAGCTGGTGGCTAATTCTCTACTTAATTTCATAAAGCTGGTGTTAAGCTTGTCTCTGTCTTTTCTCTGGACATAATGTACTATATTGAGCTGTTATTGTGGCATAAAAATACATGACAAACATTTTGAACGTTCTCAATGTTTTTAATTTAGATTTGCACAATCACAGGAATTAGAAATGGGAAAGCTAGGATTCTTCCTCTTAATGTGAACCATAGTATTTGGTCTGGACTTGGTTCTCTTTTCCGACTAATGAAGCAAAAGCGGGAAACTAGCCCTTTGGGCAATTGCTCCTGTTGTTTCCGGATGTCAGGGTTCAGCGTTATCTCTTGAATACAGTACCATCACTCTACTGATTTCCTCTAGAATCCTAAAAAATCATTTTTCTCTTGGCATAAGCTTTAAACTTGTTGGTTGAAAGAGGTTGTGTCTCTATCAACTGCAATATTTGAACAAAAGATGCTTTTGTAACAATAGCAATTGATTCTAACAAGATCGGCCTAGCTAGGAGTGGTGATGCATTCCTGTTATCCAGGTACTTGGGAGGCTGAGATAGGAGGACTGAAGTTTCCAGGCCAGCCTCAACAACTTAGCGAGGTCTTCAGAAACTTAGCAAGACCCTGCTTAAAATCACAATAAACAAAAAATAAAATAAGGTTGGTGGTGTATCTCAGAGATACAATGCTCCTGAGTTCAATCCCCAATAACAAACAAACAAAAGAAGATTGGCCTAGAAATGACAAAAATGTGAAACTCCCCAGCCTATTCTACCGGGGGCCACAGAGATAACCAAATTGTCTGTCTTTTTATCATATTTCATTCATATGATGGAATATCGGCCAACACAGAATCCTATGTAGGGTTTTTTTTTTGTTTTTTTTTTAACAATGATCTATATTTAGCTTCTTTAAACTACACAATGACTTAATGTCTCTTTTTTTGTTTTCACCCAAGAGGCAAAATAGCCATTTAAATACTATATTACTTTGGATATTCTCTTAATTTTGCTTTTTCTCTTAAGTATAGCTCTACATTAATCTCCTGCAGCTAAGAGCAACTCACTCTGTAAGTTATCAAGTTTCTAAGCTGATTTCACTCAGGAAGAAACTAAACCCAAAGAGGGATGTGTTATCATCCTTTTTAAGTTTTCTTCTAAAATTAACAAGATATAATATGCCATACTTTTGAGAATCACATTCAAAAAAGAATATGATCTATTTCCCAGGAGCTAGGTCAAATATTTTTAAAGCAATGTTAAATCCCACTAAAATATTTCCTTTACTTCAAATCAGTTATTTCAAAACCAAACTTATTGTGGAGGCTGCCCATTCTAATGTAAATAAACTGAGGACAGCTCAAGACTAATTTGGACCTTACCATATGCCATATTAGATAGCTGCATATTTTATATACCTTTCTTATCATCCCAAGCAAATACTATGAAGCTCTTTCTTCTTTCCTTTCTCAGTGTTTGAGGCCTCCTGTTTCCATGCAATTGAGTAGAATGATCAATGGAAGTTATTGGCAATCTAAAACCCAAAGTTTTATTCCAATTAAGCAGTAATGCCAACATTGGCTTGAGAAAAAATAAAGTAGTATTTATTTTACTTTAAAAATGCAAATAAATGAGTTGGTTGACCCTAACAGAAAGAACCCAACACATATCTGATGAAAATGTAGCAGAGTTTTAAAGCAAACACATGATTGGAACATTGGCTGGGAAAGAACCCTACTGGATCCCAACCAGGCTGTTTAGCCAGAATTGTCCCTAGATTTTTCAGCCTAAGATTAGCACTTACAATCAATCAGTGTGATCAACCAACTAATGATTCAAGTTCAAGTTCTAACTGAAAACTCACAAGCACAGAATATTCCCTCTCTCTTTGGCTAAAAAAACGTCAGAAGGATGGTTCTAATGGAGTAGATTTATTGTCTATTATAAATCCTATGTTATATATATAGCTCATCTGACATTTATTTTTCTGCTTTTTTGTTTAAACAAACAGTGGGTCCCATCACAAGAACCTCAATTTGTCTAAAACTTTAATTATTTAAACCTAAAAATGTTTCCTCCTGTATTACTTTTCTGACATCCATTGGAAAGAATTTTTAATCAATAAGAAAAAATAAAGTTTATATTGGAGAACATTCTCTTAAGTCAATTTGGCCAGGTCAGTAGGTTTGGAATTTGGCAGTGCCTGTAACTTTTATTTAATTTTGCTTCACTTTGAAATTTTACTGAGTGAATAGAACTAACTGAAGGAACCAGAGGATGATTTATTATAGAAATCTTTTCAAATGTTGCCTAAAGTATAAAGAAAAAGACATCAGAGAGTGAGAATACATTGAAAGGGAAGAGTTATTCATCTGATTAGCCAGAATTTTAGAAAGTAGGTATTAACAAAGAATACAGGATGAAAAAGAGTGATCCAAAAACAATTATTTTTTTCCTCATGGATATGACCTATATTTCTTTCCTATAGAACATGATCAATATTTAGATGGACTTTACTAAAAGGATATTTTAGTAATTAAAATATAAATTGTGATTGACAGTGAGATGAAAAGTCTGAAGGATTTACAGAAATTATTCCATGCTCTGATTACAAGTGAATACAACATTTTGCATTATCTGAGATGTGAGACCATTTCCTCTCTCAATGGACAGCTTCATTTCTCAGGTTGACTTCCCAAGGAAGTCTTAAAGCTCATAATTTTTCACAAGCTGAGGATGTCTAAGGACAATGTAGCACATTGTAGAAGGGAGATCATCCATGTGGGAGTATCAAGGGTCACATAAACATAGACTAAAGCACTGTTCCAACACATAGAATAGTGCTGCAAGATCAGACCTCAGGAGAATGCCCTAATTTCACCTGAATTTCCCTCTAGATGCCTTTGGAGCAAGTACCTTTTGACTCTGGGGAAGAACACTGCTCTGAGCCAAAGCGCATCAGAAGAGGCACAGGATACATATGACACCAGAGACCACAGCACGTGGCAAAGGAATTCACAGGATTCCTTCATCATCCTTCATTCACAGGCCAAAGACTCAAAACTCACACACAGTGAAGGATCAGTACCTTTTCCAAGGAAATGTTCTGCAGGCATTTTTACATAAGGTGGGAGGCCTTCAGGATGGAGAGTAGAGTGTAAGAATGTGTCCTTGTAAGGCAGTTAGCCTCAGCATAGTTTTTTTAAAGCATCCCACTTTAGTTCAACAGACCCCCCCCCCTTTTGAGTCCCTGCTATGTGACAAGCTTTGTAGTATAATTCAAAGCCCAGAGAGGAAGAAAAAATTTAAAGGGCAACAGGAAAGGTCATTTGCTCCAGGAGATGGAGTTGAAATCAGACAAAACACAACCTGAGCTGTTGTAGGCTTCCAAGGAAAGATCATTGCTGAGAGCCCCGTGCTTGGGCCTTTAATAACTAGCTCATAAACGCTTATTCCACCTTTTGGCCAGGACTCCTCGGCCCAGATTCCAGCAATGTTCTCCTGGTGCTCACAAAACAAGGTAGTCCTGTCGAGGGAGTTAATGAGACCAAGAACAGCTGTCTCAAAGCTGGGCCTGGAAACTTTCTGGAGCAAAAGAGGGATCACTTAAACATGGGGTAGGCAAAAAGAAGCATGGAATCAAAACTATACTCTCAGAGTTGTTGTAAGGCTGGACTTAGCAAAGAGTATTTAACAATGTAACTCATCACATTTATTTGTCAAATTAATTCAGTGTGAGCTGGGGGAGGGGGTGGCAATCCAAGTACTTGGGAGGTTGAAACAGAAGGATTATAGGTTCGAGGTCAGGCTCTGCAATTTAACAAGACCCTCAGCAACTTACCAGTTGCTGAGAAACAGTGAGACCCTGTTTCAAAACAAAAAGTAAAAAAGGGCTGGAAGTATAGTTCAAAGGTTGAATGTCCCTGCATTCAATCCCCAGTACTGGCCCCCCCCAACAAAATTAATTCAGTGTGGCTAAGCTAGAAGTGTAACCACATGAATAAAAAATAACCAATAAAGCAGTGAGGGGTGGGGGAAGACGTGCCTTCTGCAAAGATGACTGTTAGGGGTGCCACAAAGCCCTAGGTTTGTTGGATTTGCTCTATATCATAGGAGTTAGCTGTCTTGACTTTATAGAACTACTTATGGAGTATTTCTTTATGAATATACTGCAAGCATCTAAAACACTTGTCCAAAATCATACACATTGTTTTAAAATTCCAATGCAGAGTGATGTAATTCAAGTCTGTTCAAAGGTATCTAGGAGCTCAAAGTAAGAGACCTCACTGTATTGAGTTTGGGGAAAGCCGCCAGCCAGGTCCTGAGCTACGCATGCACTGAGAAGTGCATAGAAGCCTACAAGGAGAACAGGTGCAGGAACAGCACTCCAAGCAAAAGGCAAGGCATGTGCAGAGACAAGCAGGCAGAAATAGTGTGGGGTGAATGTCAGGAGAATGTCTAAGAACGTAGCTGATATAAGGAGAGGGCTTGACAGGAGATGAAACAGGAGAAAAAGTGGGGGCCCAATTATGAAATGCTTTCGTTAAATGTGAATTGTATCCAGGAGAGTTACATGATTACATTAGTGTTTCTAAGATATTCTACTGGGAGCCCTGTGGAGGGGAGGTCAGAAGCATGCAAGGCTGGTAGCCCAACTCAGTAAGGACTAGAATACAGTTATACAATGACATTTGAGAGATGTGGACAGATGGGGAGAGAGTATGAAGGTAGACTCTATGAGAATTCATTAGAAAGTAAACACGGAAGCCGGGCATGGTGGCGCACGCTTGTAATCCCAGCATTTGGGAAGCTGAGACCGGAGGATCCGGGTTTGCGGCCAGCCTCAGCTACCTAGTGAGGCACTCCACAACTTAGTGAGACTCGGTTTCAAAATAAAGAATAAAAAATAGGGCTGGGGGTATAGCTTGGAGGTAGAATGCCCCTGAGTTCAATCCCCAGTACCGCAAAAAAAGAAAAAAAAAAAAAAAGTAAACAAGGGGAGTAAAGGAGAGGGAAGAATTAAAGATAATTCTCAAGCCAGACACTGTGGTGCACACCTATAACCCCAGCACTTTGGAGGCTGAGACAGGAGGATCACAGATTGGCAGTCAGCCCCAGCAACTTAGTGAGACCTTTAGGAATTTAACAAGACTCTCTTTCAAAATTTAAAAAACAAAAACGGGTGGGGTGTCGTTCAGAAGTAGAATGCCCATGTATTCAATACTCAGCACCCAACATAAAGAAAGAGAGAAAGACAACCTTCAGAATTCAAGCCTCTGTGGTGGACTGGACATTGATCCAAGTAGCCAAGATCCCAAGCAGAGAAGCAGCAGCAGGCTTCGGGGTGGGCAGGAAGCAAAGAGAATTCTTTGGGCATGTTGAGGTCCCAGTGAGTCTTTCTGGTACAAGGATCAAGGAGAAAACTGAGAGGAGAGATCTGGAGCTCAGAAGATAGTTCTCACCAGAAGAATCTAGAAGTCGTAGGCCTGGCTGTGGTTAACCATGGGAATGGTGAGAACTTCTGTGTAGTGGTGATGGTAGTGATGGTGGTGGTGGTGGTTGTGGTGCTGGTGATGGTGGTGGTGGTGGT